>JAIPMN010004612.1:0-12067 GCA_020650975.1 Apostichopus californicus
ATCTCTGATTGGTTGAATTCAAACTAGTGGGTTGGGGGAACTGTGTGCGATTAATATTAAATGTGTAATTTGCCGGACGACACTTTTCTCATTATCTGCAAATGTCCTTCATTACTCGCCAATTAACGCTTTTGGCAGGGAAAAAAACTTGGCTAATATCTTAGTTTGCTGTTTTGTGATTGATATATGTAAAAAACTTGATGGACTTGTCAAAAATATGGAAAACGGCGACAAAGCGCAAAATGCTGCTTTAAAACCAGGAGCAACGTAAGCATAAAGATGCTGAATCATTACTCCATTGTCTTGTCCTCCCACGCTCCAACTTACCTGAGAAACGCCTTCTAAATGAACTCCTGAATCCAATGACCCCGGAAATTTGTCCTTCAATCTATGCTTTGAAAATAGTTCTTCCTGCGAAAGTGAAAGAAACCAACCGATAAATCATTTTGGGAGTTACATAACAGCACAAGTAGTTGTGACATTGTAATCTCCGAGATAATTCCAATATTACTAACCCTTTATAAGAAAAGGAAACCAATTGACTCAGTGATGCATTTTGAAAGAGGAATATGGGGGTCGTAGATGGTGAAAAGGAGGGGGGGGGGGGTTTGGGCTGAAAAGTTACGAGGGTGGACCTCATTAGGCACTCACCATTGCAGAGCCTAAGCCAAACTTCCACTTGGGGCTGCCTCCGATATCAGGGAAAGGATCTGGTACTCCATCCTCCTCATCGCTTTCGTTGTCCATGCTTTTACTCCTCTCCGGTGCCGATGAGCTTAATTCACCATATACACTAAATCTCAGTTCATCTGTGACCGACTTACTCCTACGGTCTCTCTCCAGTTTGGGTTTAGGGATGCATCTACTGTTCGGAGGCGGAGAACCGTGAGCAGACGATGAAGAACTAGGCTCGTCCAGAGACGAACTGGACGATTCTAACATACAGTTTTCGTTACCACTAGCTTTCGAACTTGCTAGGCTGTCATTACTGTTTTCTAAAAGTGGTTTTGTCATGTTGCATGATGGGAAGGAGTTCATGCCTTCCACAAGAGCGTCCAGATCGACATCGTCTGTGGAAAAATATAAAAGATAAAAATCGGTTTTCAAGAACATGGACTTGACAGTGGTTTATTTGGAGGTTTGTCCATCCTACGATTTAGCGTACAATAGGCAGAAAGCAAGGGAGAAATTGATTTTCTGAACTACATCTCTAGACATGAATATGACCTTACGACCTCTATGGATTAAGAAAGTTCATCCTCTCAGTTATCACACACACTCTTCTTTGTAAACAATATACCTACCACTGTGCCTTAAGTAAATGCATCGAACTGATAATAATCCTAGAAGAGCAAAACGTAACAAAGATTACATACAAAGTTTTAATCTACTACAATCAAATTCAAAAAACAAATGTAATTCAATAACCCCCACAGACACAGAGCTAAGCTTCGTTCCACACAAGATAAGTTTAAACGAAATAAAAAAAGGGCACTTTTTACGATTTCTATTTTACTTTATGGAATTACTGAGCATTTCGATAAATGCAGAAGTAACAGGAAGCAGAGATACATATCAATTTTTTTTTTTTTTTCTCGTTTGATGTCACAGTTGTCCACAGCAACGTATTAAGGTTCTCCTAATGAATATTTCTCAAAGTTTTGCTTAAAACAGCAGTACTAAGAAAGGACAGAGCAAAGGCCTCCCTTTTCAGGGTAAACACTTGCTTCGAAATTACTGGAATGCCGGGGGGGGGGGGATGGGCAAGAACAAAGAGATATTTTACTGACCTCCTTGATTCATATTGCTAATGGCTAGGTGGTCCATTACCAAATATGTCAAAATTTCTTCTTAATCGTTACTAAGGACACTGGATGGGGATGGGGAAGGGAAGGGGAAGGGTTGTTAAAAAGAGGAGCTTGTAAGGGGGAGAGAGATTTATTTTATACCAACCTTGTGAAAGATCCCCAGTCTTTGTTTCTTTAATGACTGGTGCCATCGTTTTGCTCTGGTTTAGCAAGTCATAAGCAGTGATGTCAAATGTCAGATGGCGTTCTTGTGTCATTTGAAAATGTTAACAATCGAGCATGCAGTGGGTTTCGGGGTGGGGGCGGAAGAGGGAGGTGTAGTTGCCAAGGAATGGTGACTCCCTCAGGACAGACACCAAGTGCCTCGAATTCGATGGTGCATCTTCCAGGTTTCCTATTGGAGAAAAAGAAACACAAATGAAATAATTGAAGCAATTTAATGCAAGATAACAGACAAATTGGAACGATAGAAATGAAACTGCAGAAAGGTCCAACAAACATCTGTGTTGAGTTGTTTATTATCAAATTACTCCCTGATAGAATTAACCAAAGCTAAAATCCCTAAATGTGACATTAAGCCAGTACTTTTCCAAATTTTTTTTTTAAAGAGTTAAATTTGGGTGATACAGTGGCAGAATTTGAATGTGTGTATAAATAAAGTTGTTTATTTCTTGCATCACTAGACTCTACATAACAAACATATTGAGAACTTGTTTCCTATAAATATACTTTGTGGAGGTATGGATTTTAAGTATGGTTATGTATATATATTGGATAAATCTGGTTACAGGAGAGTACAGAGGGACATATCATATGAAAACTGAGATTTACATTTCCCAGACCCCCCAAAAAAAAAGAGAAAAAAAAGGAAGTTATTAATACATACTCAAATTGAATCCAATATTCTTAATAACAAAAAAAAGTGTCCGTAAAAGTTAAGACTTTACAAAGTTTATTGAAAGCTGATAAAACATTTCCAATGTATTTCCAATTTTCAAGTTCATAACAACCAGAAGATTAAACATGGCAGGTATTAATTTTAGGAACCATTCCTTCGACGGACGGCATCAGAGAATGCACACTATATATTGTGCTTAAGGACGTAAACAAAAGGTTTCTCTTAGAAAGAAAGTAGTCTCAATTCATGCTCAACTTCTACATAGTAGAGTATGAAACAAGATATTGAGATCAATTTGCCACTAAGTAGCAACAAATCCGCTTAATGTGTCTTGCCTATAGATACAGAAGGTATTATCTTATCGGTCACTGATATTTATTTACCCCACTAACTCAAATGTTGTAAGGAAAGTCAAAGAGACATAGGTGGCATAAAACAGGTCTGACTTATGTATTGCTTCCCTTCCTCGGTGCTCCTTTAATTCAGAAACCCACTTGATGGAAACCACAACCTGTGGTATGCTTGGAATGTATAGTATCCCTCTTTATAGCACTGGTATTTAACATGCACAGAGGAGGGAGGGGGGCAACCCCATCCACACGCCCACTTTGCCTGATTGAAACCATTCCTGGTGGACGGAATCAAATCGGTCGCTCTCTAATGGGTCACAGCCAACTTAAAACCTCATTATAAATATTTGCAAGAAGTTTAATTGACATGTAATTCCTCGAGGGCTGTTCTTACATTATCAGAATTTCAATGTCTTTAGGTCAGGAAAGAGAAGCCTGCAAGGTTACCGCTGTGATTTAACAGTGGATACACTCAATGTTGTCACTGTATACTTCCATGGTGATAAGTTAAAAACCCTTTCCTTTTCATTTCATTTTCATATGCTACAGTGATTGTTACACTATTCAGTCAAGCAGTGATATACATTGCCTGTAGCAAGGTAATTAGGAATGAAATCTTATAATGTAAACCACCTCCTATTTGTGTCACTTAACTTTAATCCATTTCAGGTTATCATGTGACCCAAACATAAAAAATAAAAAATCCCAAACTGGCAAAGATAACAATGTGCATATACACACTGTGTTCATGTGAGAACAGTTATGCAGTTAATAAGAAAATCAAATATTATTATTCACCAAATATACCAACAGGCTTTGGCAATGTGGAACAGGAAGGATGAATAATGAGATCACAGGAACAATGGCAGATCCCGGTGAGAGGAAGGTGAGATGGAATGAGGCTGGGAGGGGATATAACCAGGAGCAAAAAGGTACAGAATGGTAGAACTGGGGTGGGGAAGGAGGGGAGAGGCAGTCTAAACCATAATTTTCCAGTCACAGAGAGCAGAGATATCAAAAGGTTACCAGATTGCTGAGACATAATGGCGCAAGAGTGCAGTTGATGTGGTTAGACATGTAAGTCAGGCATGCAGTAAAATGATTGCAACTACTTTGCAAGGTAAACTTTAATATGACAAGAACAGAACGAACACCTGGGTGAATTACTCAACGCTTTCAAGGAATGTCCATAAAATCATCAAACTTGGCAAGCCAAAGGGATCGTACTAATATGACCTTTTGTCTTTCAACTCGCATAAATTATCTCAGCAAAGAAATATCTCACAAATGCAGGACATGGCACTTGTTAAGGTCAGTTTCCAAATGACACATTTAAGCACCTCGGTGCTGCACCACTGACGATCTTTAACAATCCCCTATGAAAGTGACAATCAAAACAGTATAAAAGATTAAGGTGTCTTTCAAATCTGCATAGCACAACGGTCACAGCCAGGCATTCTGAACATATTATCTGTAGCAGCCATATCCATGCCAGAACTATTATGTGCACTTTTTGACAACACCCGACACCGGGGCTAAATTTAAAATGATTTACTGGGATGCTTTGGTATTTAGTTCAACCCGTCTCAGAGATTTAACGTCCCCCTCCGAAAAAAATGATTTCTCCGCAGAAGAGGGTACGCTGCTGACGTTATTGCTTTCCTACTCCCTCGCGCTGCTGATGAGACGAAATCAAAACCACCTCCGCTGTTTAAGAGAGCTGCACCTGATCCCGAAACTAAATTTAAATGTAATTGATGTTGGTTCATTGGAATGCCGAAACGATGAGCCATAATTTACAGTTTACAAAGCCTCTTCTCTCTGCCACAATTTGGGGTGCTATTTCCGGGGCAAGGACTGACAAATGGCTTCCAAGATTGACATTTCAAGAATGTTTTTATCTTCATCAATCTTGATCAACAGTCTGCCAATCTTCCCGAACTAAAACATTTCTAATCGACCCCTCTTTTTCCAAGAGAGGCAGGTCAAAACAGGGTTAAACATAAATAGAGTCTTGAGGTTCTGGTTCGCTGGGTATCTTCTTGCTGAGTGACATTAGGTTTGTTTTCTCACATTAATGATGAATCCAACTGGTTGGATATTATCATTAATATTACCACCTTTAACCACAACTCGGAGGGAGTGGGGGGGGAGGGGGGAGGAAGGGAGATGGGGTTTAAGTTGCAGATTCCCTGTCTCTTCCCCGAGTCCCTTGCACCCTCCCCTAATGAAAATGAAAGTCACCTAGATATAAATTCTTACATGCAAGAATAAATTCCATACATGTCCACTGTTACACTGTTGGTACCTAGTTTGCCTGTTTTAGAAACTGCCTTTATGCACTGATCTTTTTCTAAATTTTGCGAAAAATTTGCTATGTGACAATAAATTTAAATTACATGAGAATCATTATTATGACTTGGAAAGATCTGGTAGGATTCGTAACTTTTGTCCTAACATTGTTATCTTATTATGAATAATACTTGGCCGGTTCGGTAAAACTTTCCAAACACCGACCAGGAACTGACAAAAAAGAGGCACGTTAGTTTTCACCCTCAAAGACGAAAAAAGCTTGATCTTCAATTTCCTCCCCATTATGATATTCTCAACTTTGCCGCCAAATGAAAGAATGGTTCAAAAATGCAGTTTTTTGGTTTATGAGCATCACCCATGTCTAATGAAATGGTATGAGGGATACAAGCCATTAATCTCTTATCTGCTCAAGTTAATAACCTGGTAAAGAAAGATGTTGGCCTCCCAGGACCTAACCACTTGCTGAGTGATGGAGTTTTCATAAAAAAGTCACCATGGTGCCCACTTGACAGAAGGTCAAACTTTGGCCAGTAGAGATATAAAATAAGCTAAAATGCTTAACAAGAAAGCTATTTGAAGCCACACACACCATGGACTGTGGTTTACTGAATTAATCTCTAACCCAAATATTGCTAATGAAAAGAAACAGTTACAAAGATTGGACTTCAACTGTGCTGCTTCTACGAAAGGAACAATGCAGAATTTATTTAAGGGCAGCTCGCTATTCGTATATAGCTATTTTTACAGCATACATCATGTGTCCATATGGTAAATAATTATGAACATAGTAAAACATTTTCTTAACCTTTTTTTTTTTATCATTTTTAATAAAAATTTCCAAAAATTGCATTTCATTACAGTGACTTACATGAAAAGCTACTTTCGTAGACATTTAAGAAACAGCTGTTTTACTACTTGAACTTGGACCTTGATGTCATTACAGCATATGACCAAGTGTATAGGACTTCATTTTGCTGTATTGTTTATGAAGAACATCAGATACTTAAATCAGACACATGCACACGCACACACACAAATATACACACACACACATCACTTTCTAACCTCCACCCCAACAATAATTTTCTAAGTATCATCCTCCCCCCCCGCCCTCACCCTCTTCCCCCAGTCCATGACTTATTTATTTATTTATACACATACATGTAACCATCAATAGTTTCTGTAAAATCAGCTCTAATTTGCATGATGAAATATAGCTGCCCTAGATAATTTCCCTGACAAACAGTGTGGAGGACAATATCCCAAAATATTACTTTCATAATGTTAAGAATATCATGATGCAAATCCAAATACAAAGATTTCAATAGACTTCAAAAAAAGTTCATTGTAAAAATTTACTCCTGCTGCCTGGTAACGCAACAACACCCACACCATGAAGGTCTCCAACAGCTTATTCTTATTCAAAACTGGACCAGTTCTGTTGTGTCAGTCCCAATGATTTACTTCAAACAAGAACCGGTATAGCCATCAATGTTCAACAATAGCAATATATACATGAGCCACATTCTTAAATTTGTTATGTACCTTGAAACTCAAAAAAATTGTAAGCATTCTATTTATCGTCGAGGCAGATCTCTCCACACCCTTTAACGCACAAAACTAGGAGTCAATTATGATGGACAAAGGTAACTTTTATTGATGTAAATCTCTGCAACAGGAATCAAATAGTTTCCTTGACTTAGCTGCCCTGATTCAGATCCAATCAAACTGTTGGTGGAAGAGAATTCCTAGAGTCCCCCAAAAAACACCAGCCGCCCACTCAAGTCTATGTACTTTTCCAATCTGCTGGACAATAGGCCGCAACAGAATTCTTGACTGTCTTGAATGAGTTCTTGAGGGTTTGAGATGTAAGGTGAAATCTCCAAGGACAAGTTCAACAAGTACTGCAGATATAACAGCCACTGTTATTTATATAAGCATTAGTCTTTATTCAATAATGGCCTATTATTTATCAATTCAATGGAGGAAAAGGATTTTAGGGTACATTCGAGGAAATGTATCTGAAAAAAAATTGAATGGTGACCTAGGTAACTTAGAAAACACTAGAGTACTATCATACAGGAAAGGTGCTAAACAATACCGCCACTCCACCTATGACACTTGGACCGTCATGATCCCTGAATCACATTGTTGCATACAACAGTTAGTACTAGCTACCAGGGTATACCAAGTATAGTACCCTGGTTCATGATCCCTGAATCACATTGTTGTATACAGCAGTAAGTACTAGCTACCAGGGTGTACCAAGTATAGTACTAGCAACCATGGTGTACCAAGTATAGTACCCTGGTTCATGATCCCTGAATCACATTGTTCTCTACAGCAGTTAGTACTGGCTACCAGGGTGTACCAAGTATAGTACCCTGGTTCAAGATCCCTGAATCACATTGTTGTATACAGCAGTTAGTACTAGCTACCAGGGTGTACCAAGTATAGTACCGTGGTTCATGATCCCTGAATCACATTGTTCTATACAACAGTTAGTACAATAGCTACCAGGGTGTACCAAGTATAGTACCCTGGTTCATGATCCCTGAATTACATTGTTGTATACAGCAGTTAGTACTGGCTACCAGGGTGTACCAAGTATAGTACCGTGGTTCATGATCCCTGAATCACATTGTTCTATACAACAGTTAGTACAATAGCTACCAGGGTGTACCAAGTATAGTACCCTGGTTCATGATCCCTGAATTACATTGTTCTATACAACAGTTAGTACAATAGCTACTAGGGTGTACCAATTGGATCTTCTATACAGTATCAATGGTCATTTCTGTACATGTGCTTGTATGTGCATTCTTTTAATTGGTTTTCCTAAATCTTTCCCTTAATTATGCAAATGTTTAGCAGACCAGGCCTAATTTTGGCTTTAAGGAGAAGATGCAACTAGTGACATGTTTCCTCATCATGCAGATGGGAATGATATTATGTTAGTGGCTGTACCATAATACTATTATCCCACAGCTGGTAGGCTTCCTAAGTATTATGTCAGATAATGAGGCAGTTAAACATGCCAGAGTTTCGTAAACGTGCCGTTTCCCAAATTCCCACACAATCGTTTCTGTCACACAGAATGCTGAGACAATGTAATTATTGTAATACCTAGTTGCAGCTACAATTACAGATGGACAGAACATTGCATTATATAATAAAATCAATGTGTATAGTATTACATTTATATATCACAACTGTATGAAAAGCAATTTCATAGACACGAAGCATTACATAGTGACTACCGTATATCTCCCCACTTCACTTGTGGACAAATATAGTTAACAGATCATTTCAAAACACCTACATGATAACAAATGCCTTGCAATAATGTCAATGATAGTTTTCTCCCCCCCCCCCCAACTCCCCCTCCCCTTCCCATGTGCATTAAGCAGATCAACCCAATTAACCCCAAAGCACAAGTAATGTGAAATACAGCTACAAAAGTGTTGACTTTAAAGATGATAACATATTATATTACAACAGAACCTTTGATTATGAAACAAAAGGGTATTAAGCACTAACTTCATCTTCGTCTAAGACAAAAAGATGGAGAAATATTGAATTGTCCTGGTTTTAATTCTAAAATTAACACTGCTGTAATGATAAAGAATTTTGGATGTGAATACACATCTATTAAAGTGTAATTACTACATTACATGTAGCGTTGATGCAGCATGTGTTTAACTTTACGGATATAAAGAAAATACAAACATTTTGATACTATGCAATATAATAAGATTTACAACCAAAAAGTCATGGAACCATAATGAAGAACCACCTCCCCCTTGCGATAAAGAAGCCTGAACCCCAAACTTTTAACTACTACTATCTTTAATTGACATTGATAATTTTCCCAAGGGTTGTGTCATAAATTCACGTTGTCTCTGGTAGCTTCAATTTTACGTTTACTACTTGTGCAGGTGGGTAGGTAATAAATCAGCTAACTGGAATTAATGACACTTGCCCCCATCCAGATTATCATTAGTAGGCAGCTTGGCATTGCTGTTACCTCCTCACCATAAAGCACAACAATCTATTCTTAAATACTTGACTCACTTGCCTTCAACATTTATTCTTGCATGGATTGATTCTCCTCACACAAACTCTACAGCAGCAGATTCTAATACGTAACGTGCATACATTATATAGAAATGTCCACCATGTTACACATGTTACTGAATAGTTTGCAGTAACAGTAATCACTAGTGAAAACATATGATAAAAGTGCACATCACAAAAAAAAAAATCATAAAATAAAATAAAACATATAAATAAAATTAATATACAAAGCGAGCAAAAAAGAAAAAAAAATTGGTTACTGTTACCTTCTAAAATTTCTTTCCAAAGGAAAAAGTAAATTGGAAAACGGCCAAAAAAAGTTACTGTGAAGGCTCCAACACAATAACCCAAAGAATCATCCAGCAAAATATATAATGTCTAACGGAAGGTACACTAAATGCAGGAAGAGCAGCTATTAATCTCAAAGGTATATAAGTTCCAATTAACCTCCAAAGTATTATCAAAGACACAAAGCTGCATACAGCTAGCTCAAAAGGAATTTAAAGAAACTAAATTCCACACAGCTCTCTGAGTTTTTCACAAACCCTCTCTCAGCGAGAACTGAATAATGAATGAATATCAGATGGACTGTGCGGTCAAGCAGCAATTCAACCACCAGCAGTGACAACACTGAGAATCTGTGAGCCAATGAGAGGCAAGAAACACAGGCAAGGGCTGCACGGAGTGAAACTTAAATAAGCTTCCATGCATGTATGTACTGCTGCTACTTGCCTGTTACTGCTATACTAATGTATAGGGTCGTGTATAGTTAACAACCCACTGTCAAAGCTAACTGACTGCCCTGACTGACTTTTTCAGGTTGGTTGGTTGGTGGTGTAGCTTGCCCTAGCATAACCACCACTACTACTACTACTACTGAAAGTGTGTGTTTCTGCTTTTTTCCCCTTATTTTCATATTTGAGATATTTTAATGTGTTTCTCTGGTATCAGGGGGTGACCTTGACTTAAGGGTTACAGCACTGGGAGTAGGTAATAGTAAAGGATGTGTAAGCTCAGGACAGGTGCTGAGGGCAATGGATTGAGGTTAGTTAAGGTCACAGGGAAAATCCATTTTAGGAGAGCTATATATATTCTTGACAGGAACCAGGGAGGGATGAAGGGAGGGCAATGGTATGTAACACAGTATAGGGATAATAGATAGTACTTTGGAAATGGGCAGTTTACCTCTTTTTAACCTTTAGTATGTGAAAAAAAGGGTACATTGTGTTGGAAACAGCTGGCCTAAGATATGTTCATCTGGTTTGCAACCTTTAATAAAAGTTTATACTTAATGAGAAAGTTTTTCCTTTTATATATTCACAACAGAGTTATGGCAATTATTGCACAGAAGTTGTTACTTGGAGGGGAATTTTTCTATCTTACTCATTATGAGTAGCATGGACACTTCTAATTCCGGACACCTAAGCCTTAAAACACCCCAAAACTATATCTTCTGGTATAAATCACCTGAAAATATACTTGATATGGTGGGAGAAGTGTGTTATATTACGATACACGGCCAAACTTTCTTTCCTGCAAACTGTTTTCACGTTGTATTCCAAGAAGATTCTTGTGATTGTGGAACTGGTATTTCTTTGCTAGAGTATTGCTAATTTTCGGACACAAAGTCCCACAGTGTGGCGCTGGTGATAAAATTGGTGGCGCAGTTGCTCTTTCAGTAATTATAACAGACTTCATAGATCTCCGTCATTTTATTGACAAATATGTAAGTATTTACTCGCACACGGGTCATTTCGTACTTTTTGGTGAAATTTGGCTCTTCCTGTAGGTTGTCATGGTGAAATCGTGCATTTCTTAGGGGTGTCCGAAATTCGCAGTGTTCAGAAATTAGCAATACTTACTATAATAAAAGTATATGAGTGACAGAATTGCTTAGGAGGCACTGCCTACGTATGTCTACGGATGAGTTAGAATCAGGGAAGGGGGGGGGGTGGGGGGAGGGAGTTTGCAGTTCACTTCGCATATATTCATTGCAGGACTGACATAGAAATGTATTGTCAAGTCATTAGCACATGAGGGAGAGGTGTTCACAGAATTAACTTTATTCCATGCAGGATTGTATAGAGGCATGTCACTACAATGAAAGAAATTCAAAGTTTAAAGCTGCGAAATACCAGCAGAGAGGGAGTGTCGAATTTCACTCGCCGACACCATTACGTAGCAAACTGTATTCATGACAAGGGTAGGACGGATGAAACTGCTATGTGGAGTGGCATGGAGATACATGGTAAATGAAATATAATATACTTCACAAGAGAGATAATTGTCTCTTAGAGGCAAGAGGGAACTGAGGTATGAAATACGTATAGTTATAATTCCGAGGCTAATGGAGCACATGCGCTCCCAATTTATGCCCTAAAACGGTATTTAAATATGTACTGAAAAGAAAAGAAGATGGTGGCTCGAGCCAATAAGTCAAGGTTATTCTAACCGTAGTGCCAAAAAGTGTCTTGCTGGAATTTCGGAAAAAAATTGACAATTTAGACTTCAGAAATTCCACGTTTGGTGAGCATCACAGTCCATTAGAGAATTATCACCAGACATTGACCACTCATGACCTTATTACACCTTCTCCTCTCCCCTCAATCTAGCCCCCCCCC
>JAIPMN010004615.1:0-11511 GCA_020650975.1 Apostichopus californicus
AGATAGATTACAGATCAAAATTTACAATCTTAAAGTGTGAGGATGAGGCTAACGAGTACACGTG
Organism: Apostichopus californicus; assembly: GCA_020650975.1. NCBI lineage: Eukaryota > Metazoa > Echinodermata > Holothuroidea > Aspidochirotida > Stichopodidae > Apostichopus > Apostichopus californicus. The sequence goes on from JAIPMN010004615.1 coordinate 65, forward strand.
CTGAAGAACCACTGGTACGTGTGCTAATTCACTTCTATGTTTGTATTTACAGTTCTATAGTGATTGATCTATGATCTGGGTACATATACAGTGTGTTTAGGGGTCACAGGTAAAGATGACTAATAGTAAGGTTCAAGCAATTATGTTTAATGATCATGATATATATACTGTGTTAAATCCAATCTAATTTATTGGCATGTACCAGCTGTACCTCTCATATACTTGTATTATCACATCTGACATGATCAATGTAGATATATATACTGTAGTGAGCCTTTACATTAATTTAAAGGAATTAAGCACTTATGGGAATATGGGAAATGGGTTATCGGTACATTATCATGGATGCATCTTTCCTGTGTTCATGTTTTAAACAATATGGTGAGGGCATGTAAAGAGGCTGGTGATAACAATGGGGAGAAGGGCTGGGACGATAAGTTCATGTACCCATTGGACCCGACAAATCCTTAGACCTGGGTACCTTTTTGGAATAATTTTACTTCATTGTCGGGTATCCCAAACATAAAAAAATGGCTTATTTTCAAGTTGGGGCTTTAATTGTTAAAAGTTAAAAGAGTTGAATCCGTATCTCCACCTGATTGCAGATCTTTTCATAGCTAGAGCAACACAAGTGTGTCTCATTAGTAGTATGAGTAACGATTCTTCATCTAGCTATAACGATTAAAGATCTAGGAGATAAACTGAAAACAATAACAGAGTACTCCCAAATTTAATTGCCTCCTTTTTATATCACAATTAACGAAGACCCATATAGCACAGAATGATAGCAATGATTTATTTTGCTACATCATGTTATGTACAGTAGTTAGGCTATTATATACATGCATACTGTACATGTGCGCACAACTTTAAAGTCAATAGGCCCCTTCTGATTGCCACTTCCTGGTTTCCAAATACTTCAAACTGAGGTATCACTTTGCAGAATCTCACCATGAAAGTCAGTTATACATCTCCAATGTGAGTAATGGCATTATAAATATCACATTTACAACATTCTGATGTAAGGCACCACAATCCCCCTCTATCCAAAACTTCCTCCCACATTAAATTTTTCCGCCTCTCACCATGAGTCAACTTCACTCAAGGTGAAGTCGTCATCTGACATATTTAATCCATCCAATGTACCTCAAGATTGACTTTACGATGACCTTATGAGTTAGCTGAATGCCGGTTACATTCTGTTTGTTTGTAATGATGTGTAATAAAAACTTGAATTATCACCATGTACAATGAAGTCATTGAAGCCAGGTTAAATAGTTGCAAAAAGAAGATATGATATCAAATCATTACTTGAGGACACAATGTTTTGCAGTCTCCTGTAACTGACAGAGTATCAATTATTAATTAAAGCTTCCTGCATCCACATACTGCTCATTACCATAGATATGCTAATTAAGCTTTACATATAGTCCTCAAAATTTGTAGCTCAACAGCACACCATACCAACAAGTAATACACTAATTAAATTTTGTTGATGGCTGCCATTAACATTCTAAGAATTCAACACTGCCAAGGCTGTCGATCTCTTACTGAGAATAACTGAATGAGCTAATCATGGTTTACCATACTTTGGTTAAAGTACAGTAACAAATTATTTTTGACTGCACTTTGAATACAAATTATTTTTTGTTGTCTATAGCAACATGTACATATTGGTCAATGGTCCAACGAGTTATGCACAGATGTTAAAATTTATCATTTTCATCTGTAAGAATATCCACATACTATAACCAGTGTTGAAGTTATTACAGTTTTATAAGGCCTTTATATGTTGGATACATTTCTTAAACTTGTTTGCCCATTACTTTAACATGCAGTATTACTGTTGTCCTGGACTGTAATTATAATTGATAAATGCAATTAAATCAGTTTATTAAAGCACTCTGCTCAAATTAATTTCACTGAAAAGCAAATAAAAATTGAATAAATGCAATTTTGTTGGCGCGGTTACCTAGCATGGGGTGGTTATGGGTATTGGATAAAAGACTCCTTTATATACCCTCATTATCGTCACCATACAGCTCGCACCCCTCAGAGAGCACAACATTTTTAATCAATATAATTTGCAGGAATGATGTAAACAAATTCTCTGATGAAAATTTAACTGATTAAATTCTCTATAACTAAGGCTTTACATTAATTTGAGCAAAAGGTCATTTGAATTAAACACATCATGTTGTCTTAAATACAGAGAGACTCAAAATCGAACTCCACATCTCGGTCCTAAAACATTTATGTAGTAATTTGTGACCCAATCTAGATTTGTCGAATTATTCATCAAAATAGGTTTTGGTATGTTCATAGCAGTATGATTTTAAGTTACTGGGCGGGTGGACATGAGCCATGGTGATGAGGTGGGGTGTTGGGTATGGGTTTATATGTTCTGAGGCCTGAGGGCTGCAGTAGTATTCTCTACCATTCTGACATGCTAATTAACCAAACAAAGGAGATATTGTTCATTACAAAATTTCATTTGTAAATTAACACACTAGAATCTTGAATTTGTTTTTCTTATCAAAAATCCTCTGACACTTTTTCACTTTTTACCAGACTAATTAATAGAGGCCTGCCATTAAATATTTCAAGGAATGAGCCTTAGTTCAAATAAATGTTCACTGAGAGGGGGGAGGGGCCGGGGGGGTATCAGAAAGCCATGTATTTATGCATGCTCTATATCCATCCTAAAAGTGAGTCTTATAAGAGTCATATATTCTTGGCTTTCGTGCATGAGGACTTACTGATCGAGGGCTACATAAGACGTGGGGAGGGAGGGCCAGGGGCCCAATTACTTGTAAAATTCTGTGCCTTTATGTAGTCTGTATGGGGAAGAATAGCATTTCTTCATCAATCAAGTTCTTTCAATATAATTTTGATATAGTTTGGGAAGGGCATATGTGACAAAATTATCAGTGATGGACAACTTTTATGGAAAGGGATACCTTTTTGCAGTTTTTGTTGTTGTATGCAGCCAAGAGATATTTTTTAAATGGTACACTGAATTTCTAGCAAACTGAAGGGAAATGGTGGATATAGGTATTATTGTCCATTAGGAGCTAGCTGGGATATCTGATGTGGATAGGCCATGAGAATAGATACATAAGTTTTCCATGTGTCCACAATTAATAATCTTTCATAATCAGATATTTAATTAGCCTACAGTAGGCCTAACTTAGACCAATAATCACTAGGCTAATTATTTATAGTGAGGCAGTCCATTGAAAGGCTAACCTAAATGAAATTCATTCCTGTAATTACTTAATTCTGATAAGGTAAATTTAACAAAAATAATGCTATGTTACACAGGGCCCAAGTGAGAAAGTATCTCAAATTAGTGCACAGGCCAGGTTTGAAGTGTATTAATTATAACTGAATATTACCAGGGAGTTGTTCACAACTCCCTGATATAACTATACTAGCCTACATGTACTACAGTAGTCAAGCTAAAATATTTAGTTTTGTACCTGAATTAATACTTACCAAACAAGTACACGTTCGCACTGGCGTCTGCTCTTCTTGTAAGAGCCACTTGATCAATGTGCTCAACCTGGGTTTTCGACATTTTCTTGTTAGAAATGGTAAAATGTAACTTCAAAACCTTATTGTATAGAACGAATTCAATATCATACGTGAGAGAAGAAGTAATGGTAGCTATATCTATATTTCCCTTTCCTTTTCAATGAGCATTGACCGCTTGTGGAAACCTGCACTCGCTTTTAAAAGATCGTAAACACAGTCTAGTCACTTCTTTGGGGCTCCAAAAATTAGCAAGTAGGTGTGTGACGTGTTCGCGACTTCCGTATCAATTATTCCTGGGACCGCTACCTGTGCAATGAGTAATACGTTCGATTGGCTGATGAAGTATTTAAGATATAAATATTAATAGCGTATTACATATTCAACAGTCATTTGTAAACAACGTGGGCAAAGGTCACCCGAGGTTAAACGTCGAATGGCAAATGTACATATAATAACACTAACATAGACGTGGAGATTACATTCGCGCAATAGGCCTATACTACTATACATAATACTTTACTAACGTAGGCTTGGTGGTACGCATAAGGTGATCGTCTAGTTATTTGGTGAAAGTAGAATTCGGCATAGCCGCCAGAACTCAATTGTATAATTCACTGGATCGCTTTTAAAAGCCTGTTACAGTCCCCAAATAACATGATGAATGTTATTCAAGCAGTTAAAGTGTACATATCGAAGATGATAGAGGACTCTGGGCCAGGGATGAAGGTCTTACTGATGGACCAAGAAACGGTAAGGCATCCTAACGAGTAACGGTATTGAATATTATGATTTATTAGTACCTTTTTCGGTCAAAGTTTGCGTACACAAGCGGTACCAATTTCGCAACATCCCACTCCCCACCGAAAAAAAAGATGAAGAGAAAATGAATAACCAGTAAAATGGAAAGTCGCGCCATGTAAATAGTGGAATGCATCATCTTATTTTCTCGGCAGTCCGGCGAATAAGAAATCGTATCATGTTATTTCCCCATACTGCTGTTGTTAGTGTTCCTGCTGCTGGACTATGGTGGAATCGCATGTAGGCCTAGAAAGGTGAATGTTCTGTCTCTGCTTATAAGCAAATAGTACAGATAGAATTGTTAACCTGTTATTTACACTTTGCTAATTAGTTGAGAGATGTGGTTATTTTGCAATGGCAGCTTTAGTTCCGAGATTCAATCTTCACTTTAATGTTTTAAATTATGGATGTCGTTGATCTTATATTCTCACACAAGCTATCAAATGTTGTTGTGAATTATTGAATAGAACATTGTGGAAGTTTATTGAAGGACTATGTGTTATTCACCCTCTGGTTTCAAAGAATGTAATGTGAATAAAAATAGTTGCTTTTCACTTCATCAACAAGTGTGGAAATAACATGTACTTTGTAATGGTTGATTATCTGCCAGATGAATAGTTGGGCATACATTGCTATTCACCAGGCTACTGGGCGAATAGCCGCAATGAAGAAAAAAAAACAAAAACAAAAATGATGACTATTTTTAAAGTGAATTTTTTCTGTGGATGGTGCAATTAGTTACAAAAATAAATTGCCTTTAGTTCCCAGGACATACTGTCAATATATAACATGTACAGTGTACATGTGCACGTACCATACAACCTAAACAGTAAAATATTCTTCATAATATTCTTTATGAACCTCTTTCTTGGATTTGAGAATGAAACAGTATAGCTGGCATGTCTCTGTGTACATGTAACTGGCAATATCTTATCAATTGAGAAACAAATGTTTTGTTGTAATACCATTGTTAAGTTGTAATACATGTACAATGTGCAGTTATAAAATAAACAATGACATCACCATATTACTTTATAATGGTAAGTACAATTGTCCAACATACTCCACTACTGTACCTTACATTAACCTAGTACAGTAATTCTATTTTATATCAGCTAATGTAATTTCACCTTTTTCGGTTGAGAAATATGATAAATTCTGTGATGAACATTACTTTGTGTTTGAGTAGATCTGAATTGCACAGTAAAATAATTGGTTTAGTATGTTTTCTTAATTTTTTTTGTTTATGTTTTTCAAATTTGCAGATCAGTTTTGTCAGCATGGTCTATGCACAGTCTGAAATACTCCAGAAAGAAGTGTACCTGTTTGAACTAATTGGAAACAGAAACAGAGAAACAATGAAACACCTCAGAGCAATCTGTTTCTTGAGACCCACACCGGTGAGTATTTGTATATGGTGTTTTTCTAACGGTTAACTTTGTATAGTGTTCTTCAGCAAGGCGTATCCCTGTAATGTGGATTTTTCAATTTTAAATACTAATTTGATCATATTTCTTTAATTTTACATAAGATGATCAAAACTTCTCGAAAAGTTGAAACACATAAATCTCATCTGTATTATAATTTGAAACTCCTGCAGAAAACAAAGCAGTTCATTTAGCGTGACTATGTGTTTAAATGGACAGTCTCAGTGCAATTGATGAAAATTAAAAAAATCAGGGTTTATTTCCTGGATGTGATTTTATGCTGATATGAGAGTCTGTTTGGGTGACTATCATTTAAAAAGAAAAATATAAGAATGAATAAATCATAACTTTCTCTTCTAACATTTATTTGTTGAACCTGTTGTTGAGTTAGTTTGAGTATGTTTTGTCTTCTTTTTTAATAGGAAAACGTTGATCTTCTTAAACGAGAGTTAACCATTCCAAAATACGGAGTCTATTTCATTTGTAAGTTATCCCTTCATCTGACCATCCTTTTCCCTATTTTTACCTTCTTGATTTTGCGGCTTCTTGATTCATCTCTTCTAAAGCATTGTAAAGACTTCCAATTTTCATATTGTTGCAATTTATTGCTTTTGTCATGTAAACGCCCATGGAAACAGCGGCCTATTTTGACAAATAAGAATTTGATAATTAGCAATATTATCTTTAATTATTTTTTTTAAGTTTGGTAGTTTTGGCAACACTTCTATACATATTTAGTGAGACGGTGTTTACCATTCTGTACAATCGTGGGTGTCTAGCTTCGTGCAGGTTTTTAAGGACCAAGGGGCATCATTGTTTGATGATTTATTCCTAAAATGAACATTTTGTGCTCAATTACCATGGTGACACCATTCACCATTCTGTTGCCAAATAGTGTACTGTACATGTATACACAACATATCACCAAATTTTAAAAATGATCTTTGTCATACAACATGCTAAAGTGATGTTTTGTTTTTTTTTCACTTAAGGATGTGAAAATTTTGCAGCATTTTCTTCCTAAGCAGTACATTTCAGCTTCTGGAATTCCCCTTTCACTTTGCAAAGTTTTGAGATTCTACATTATTGCTGCTGTAGTCAATCTGTTTTACAAAAACACAAGGAATTGTCCTTAAATACAGTAATTTGTAGCTTCTGAAGTCTGACCCTGGTCTGCTTAGGCCTACTGTTGATATTTGATTTCTCACATAGACTATCAGAGAAACAAGTAGTGTAGTTATCCTACCAGCATATATACTGTATCAGTGTCATGAGATCTTCACAGATACAGTACAGGTCTCTGAGATTGTCATTTTGACCTTACTAACACAGTCAACAGTTACTGTACACATGTATATGGATTAATACATTTAATTCTTTGTATCGATATAACACTCGAACAGTGAAAATGTGTCTGGTACACACAGTGTACTACACTGTATTATTATTATTTTTGTTGTACACCAGTAGGTAGAATACGCAGTTGTAATATGAACGATGGGGTCTTCAATTTAGTAGAACTTTACATGTTAGGTTTAATATGTTTTCTTTTCTTTAGCTCGACTACTGTACCATCTTCACCCAATGAATATTTAACAAAAAATAATTGTTTATCTTTCAAAAAGTATTGTTAAAATTTGCATTCAAGAGCTGTCTTCACAGTTTTGACAAACTGAAAATTAATGTACCCAGATTTGTCGACATTTCTAGTTTTCTGGAATATCAGAAATGGAATAGTGGTACTTGTACAGTACAATGAGGTGTAATACAGTGCCTTACAAGGAAAATACTGTACCATAACTGTGTGGATTTTAACTACCTTAACTACCTTTATCACACTCTTAAACAAACAACAGTCTGTAGTATTTAGATAACTTGCTACATGTGTACAGTTTTACCTGGTCCGTTCCTACTTACAGTACCTACTATTAATTTAATGGTACAGTATATGACAGTATGTACCAAATGTGACAATGTGAAAAGGTCCCTGCTAGTCATAGTACGGGCTTAACAAAATGCGTTTAAACAGGTGTCGAAATTCAGGCCATTTTATCCTGTGGAATCCAGTGAAATTTTATGGTTCCCCAATAGAAAAATAATGCATTTGCATTATTCTGCCAGTACAGTAGATATTAGTAAAGAACATAAACACCTGATAATTTGGATGTTATTTGTCCATAAAAATTTGCATGATTTCCACACCCAGCATTAGCCCAGGTTAAACTGCTTACTGAACAACAAACATCATTGGGGTACTGTATTTCCATCAGCCTCTGAAATATTTGCTCAAATTCAGGGAAATGTCAATGGGAACTTGATTTTTAGCCAGTAGAGTTTTGTCTTAATCACTTGCATATTTTAGCAAACTGTGGCTAATATTTTGAAATTCTAGACATGTAATTCAATTTTTTTTTCTAAATATATGTACAGCCTGTATGAGTATCCCCAGTTGTTGGTATTGCACTTGGCTGTATGTGGTCTTCCACATTAACTGTGTGTAATAGACTACATTTAGGGGCTCAGTAGTTCCTTTTCCCTTTTTTTCACCCAGATTTCAGTAACGTGATCAGCAAAAGTGAAATCAAAGGCTTGGCGGAAGCCGACGCTCAGGAAGTGGTGAGGGAAGTTCAGGTAAATTCATGAGTTCAATTGTTATACTGTAGCATGTACTGTATATTGTAACTAACTGAAAGATTATTTTAGAGATTAAAAACATCCAGGTCAAATCTATGATGAGACGGGGTACGGTTTTCATGGAGAGCTGGAATGTTCGTAGAACTAATGTGTTTTTTTTTACATGTTCATTAGTTTAGGTGAGCTGTAAAAGACAAAGTATATCTCTGCAGACTATAACAAACATTTACATTGATATGTGAAGGTAGAGTGTAATATAGTAAACACAAGGAGAATGTTAAATGTTAAATTGGGTAGATCTATTTCAAACTTTTGTTTGTATTAAATTTACGGAGTACAGTTACTTGGTTGATTGATATGTATTTTTCAGTTCATATTCTCCGTTTTCCTTCTATATAACCTCCTGGGGTTGCTTGTAGCTTCAGTTGAAGTAACTCCTGAGGCATTGTATCTATGCATTTCATTCTATAGAAATTTACAGTAGACATGTAAACCTGTGAAAAAAATGTTTGATTTGTAAAACTTTCCCTTTCAAAAGCTCTTTTTTTTTCACAATATATTTTACAGGAATTTTACGGAGACTATCTTGCCATCAGTCCGCATTCATTTTCCTTAGGGATTCCAAACTGTTCCAGAGTAAGTAACGGAGAATATGGCAGAATGTGGGGGGGGGGACCAGGGAAGGCATGTATTATATCATTATATACCAAAATTACTGCTGAAAAGAGGATGTAGGGAATGTCCTCACCTAAAGTATTACTGAGGTTTCCTCTCCATACCTAGTTTGAGAGAAGATTTATGTTTGCAACTAAACTTTAATTCCAACAAAAATTCAGAAGTGCGAGCATGCATCACCTCCCTGGATCTGTTCCTGAGTATCCAGCATAGAAACTTTAATATGAAAATTTTATTTACTGTTTTGACTAACTCTACTTGCATTTAAAAATTTTCAAAAGTATGGTTATTTAGTCAAATTGATTATGAAAAACTTCAAACGCAGTTGCATGTTTGGGAGCGGTCACTGTAATTCGACTGGTCTCCCCTCGGGGAGGCCTCACAGAGTTTTCGATTTTGTCCCGCAACTTATGAAGCCTTCTCAGACCACCAGACAACCCGTGCAGCTTATCCGTATGTAGCAATGGCTCAAACAGTGTATGGTCCTGATTGTAGTATAAGATACATGGTTAGATTTCCACTGTTCAATATCGCAGCGGCCTTTCTGTTCTGTAGTAGGACAGAATGTAATTAAAATAAAATATTTGTCAGTATCTTTCATTTTATGTCAGAGGTCTTTGCTGCAAGGAAATAATGGCCTCAAGCTAAATGCTCTGTTTGAACTTTTAGCATTATTTCCAACTTTACATTATGGTAACTTACTGCATTGTCTCAACTGACATTAGTTTAGTTTTTTTTTTGTTCGTTTGGCAAAGGTACTGCATAGTGCTTGTTTTGTATTGAGACTCTTGAAACTGAACCAAACCTCAGCTTCTGCTTAAATTATTACTATTTTCCTTGTCTTTTTATAATTTTCTTTTATGTAGCATTCCAACTGGAAGCCAGCTCTTCTTAGCAGGGCTTGTGAGGGGCTCACAGCGGTTCTCCTATCTCTTAAAAAATGTCCGATGATTCGTTACCAGAATTCCTCGGAAATGGCCAAGAAACTTGCCGAAACTATCAAGGTGGGATAGCTATAAATTTTGTCGATGGTTTATTAATTCTACACATGTATCTGAGTGACATTCAGGTACAATAGCCCAAAGGTGTGCTAATATTGTTACTGATTATGTAGGCTTCGTATTTAATAGTAGCACGTCAAATTTATGATACTTTAATTACAAATTTGCAAACATGGAATATTGGTGGTAAACTCACAAGGTGTTTAGGGATTTTCCATCAAAGTTTTAAGCTTTCTGCATTTCTTCAAGTAGATGGTGGAATAGGTATGTACACTAATTAACCCATATTTTCCTAAGAGCTATGATTCCTCTTACATCCCCACCCCCCCCCCCCCCACTCCCCTCCATTCTCTGTCAATTCTGGACTCTAGTTATTGTTCATTACAGCAGTCTTATATGTTCAATTTTTGCTAAGCTTAACGCAAGAATTGTTTTTATTACAATATTCACACATGCGACTTTGGAATAGTTTGGAATAACTTTAATGGGTAAATAAATTACTCCAGCAGCTTTCCTTCAAAAGATGTCTCACTACAGAGATAATTACACAAAGTTAGACGTTCATAGACCATCTTACTTCTCTGTTTTCTTCTTTTTTTTGGTGACAAAATTCACTTCAATAACCTTCTTTAATTATAGCTAAGAATGTTACTGCCATCATGTGTTGTTTTTGTTTAAAATTTCAAGATTTTTCATTTTTTGTTTTGGTCTACAGCAAACAATAGCAAGAGATACCAGCTTGTTTGACTTTAGGAGGACGGATGTATCACCTCTGCTTCTAATCCTAGACAGAAGAAGTGATGCAGTTACACCACTCCTCAATCAGGTCAGCTATCTTTTGTAAAAGTTATTTATTTGATATCATTTTTCATCCTAAATCATTTCTAAAATTACACATAGATCAAGAACAGGTTTTGACAATTCATCAGTGTATTTTGCAGGCGTTCAATAAGAAAGATGTTTAGAGTTAAAAAGTATAACAAGTGAATTCAGAATCGTATTGAACTTAAGAAGCAATGCATTTAGTAAATTAACGACAGCCTAGAGGAATTTGAATGACACAGTGATATCATAGACTGGGCTAACACAAAATATACCTTGTACAATCAGTGTGTGTAGTAGATTAACACAGGTCTATCCTCATTGTTATCATTAAGTAAACCACCTACAAAAACATGACTGGGAAGTAATTATGGAATTATGAATGAGCAAATGAAAATTGAGTAGAAGGGGCTTTGAACCTGGGACCTCAGATAGAAGGGGCTTTGAACCTAGGTCCTTAGATAGAAGGGGCTTTGAACCTGGAACCTCAGATAGAAGGGGCTTTGAACCTGGGACCTCAGATAGAAGGGGCTTTGAACCTGGGACCTCAGAT
>JAIPMN010004618.1:0-44969 GCA_020650975.1 Apostichopus californicus
TACATAACATATACATAACATTAAGTTTAGTCTTTCTCTCCTTCTCTCCACCTCTCTCTCTCTCTCTCTCTCTCTCCTTTCGTAGATTGGCGATTGGAGTACAAGGGATTTATAATGTCTCAGCATCACTCGCATCCCCGAACGATGCATGTCTGTGTTGATGGAGATGCACGCTTTGTATCACTGACTGGTAAAAAAAAGTACAAGAATAGTGTTGTCTTCTTTCAAATATTTCAGTTTATGTAAAAAGGGCAATCTTTGGCAAGCTTTTGATCTGATTGCATCAACCTGGTCTTTGAAGTTAAGTTTGCAGTTAATAGTAGTGCCTCAATATTTATAGTGGTGCACCTGTTCAACAATCTCATCAATTACCCTGATTTGATCATGATCACATGGCTGTTTTCTGAAGTTAAATACTACATCCTTATTTTTTTTTTTAACATTCAAGTTAAGTAGCAGCATTGTTTTACAGGTAACCGGTTATCACGGCATCATATGAACATATTTTATATTAGGCAGGATCCAACTGAAAATATCAACCACTAGAACAGAGTAAACACAGTTTGCCTTCAAAATGAGGTACAATTATCATTTTTCCTATCTGATGAAGAAAGGTTGAATCCTTGAGCATTCTCTTTAGACTCTTTACCTTTAACATTATATCATATAATATTCTCAGGTGGATATATATCCCCAGTTTGAACTTGCCCATCCATGTGCGTTATTTCTTTCAAAGAAAGGCTCTGTTATACTGGGACCCTCCAGAAAATTCCAAAGTTACAATTTGTGGGACATTTCAATACTTTCACTTCGATTCATTATGTACCATCACGATGACTTGAGGAACATAAATCTTCTTGAACAGTTGAAGCAGAAATATTCACCAAATTTTGTTTTGCAGAAGCTGTTTGGGTAGTAAAAGTAAAACCCCAGTACAGCTTAATGTTTCAAAAATATTAAAGAAAGTATCTGGGCAATTAACTTTATATAATATAATGATATCCCAAACCTTCGCTTTCTACGTCAATTGTTCGTTTGGTGAAGTTATATGTATATTTACATGACATTGTCTAGATTGTACAATTTTCAATCTAAGTTTGAATATAACTTGAAGGAAATGAAAATATAGACCGAAATTGTTGGAATGCACAAAACCTGCTTAAAAGTGTCTTGCGATCTAAACTAATTGTTACTTCAAACAAAAGAGATGCGGCATTCCAATTTCAACTTGGGTGTTTCAAATCACACGGTTCTACTCAAAGAGCAGAATATGTTCTATGGTTCTACTGTACTGGTTTCTGACATAGCACCACCAACCTAACCGCAACTTCGTTTAAACTTTTATCAGAGGGAGTAAGAAAGAATAGCCTTGTAATTCACGGGCACCATGACGCGTATTTCGCTCAACTAGTTTTCTGTGTAATATAACTGTGTGATGTTTGTACAAGCCATACAACACTTACACTACCAGTCAGTGTACCGTTGACAACCGTATGAAATTTTCTTCCACTATGTGAGGATTTGCTCTTTACGCTTTGGAATTTGGATTTAATGGAACTTCTGGTATACCAAGCGAATTTTGATATCTGATAAAGTGTAACTATTGTGACAATTTCTTTTGCATGAATTGGGTGGCACTTTTTTTTAGAGATATAGGGAAGAAAAACTTGTTGATTTTTTTTTCCATGAGGAGAGTTCGTTACAATGGAAAATCAGACTTCAACGTCTGTGACTGTGTGAGGCAGGCCGAGCACGATGGATGGTAGTGAAACGGAAGAAAATTGGGTGTAACGTATAGTTCCTGCAAAGTTATCTGCAATTATTTTTCCCGTTTGTCACGAAAGTAAAAAAAAACATGTAAAGTTAACGGTTATGGCAGAGAAAGTAATCTCTTTACTTTAATAAGACATCAGTGTGAAATGTCGACATGACGATGATATTTAAGGAGAGTTTTTACAGAAGCTTTCTGTGGCTTTTAGTAACAGTCGTTTTTCATGGCTCCATCTTAGTAGAGTCAGCAATTCCTATCCATTTGCCGCACATAACAGATGTCGATAGTGTCATCTTCAATTGCAGTGTAGAAGAAGCTGCACATTACTCTTTGCACCCAACTCTGACATCAGAAACTGTCAAAAAATTCGTAGAAATAGAACGATTAAGTGGGATAGTAAGATTAAAAAGTGAAATAGATTGTAACGTTTTGCAACTAGCAGGTTTAAATCCTTTCTACCTTTATGTGGAATATAGCAGTAGAACTACACAAAATGGTAATTTCTTAGAAGTAGCAAGGTATAATACCTTTCACACATTACTGCCACTAGCAGTCTACATACATGGGGGAACCTGTCGTCCTCAACATGGCAAACGCAAAGATTCACACTATGAAGAAACTCACACGTCACGTTCGGCTGCTCAGGTTTCAAGGATAAGAGTTGAATTTCCTGATGGTTCTTGTTGGACGCAAGGAGAAAATATAGTAAATTTGTATCATTTCCTTCCTTCCTCGTTTGTTTCGTTATGTCAGCCAGATTGCTCATTGCAAAATGGTACCACAATGCTCATAGATTGTTCAAATGGAAAGCTCAAAGCTAGAGGAAAAGCTAACTGTTTGGATGATACTACCAGTGTGGAAATAAAAGCACTGCTTACCATATCACAGCACTGCTTAGACCAACGCCACAAAACATTTGCCAGATTACGGGAAGAGATACTCCCTGTTGAAATTCAAATCCAGAATGCTGCATCAAGGGTCGGTGAATCATCCAGGATCCTAAAGAGAAGCAGGAGACAGACGTCTGGCACGAACCGATCACCTGTGTTCTCAACGTTTCAGCACTACCATAGCGTCCCAGAGAATGAAGATGTCGGTTACATCGTGGCAACTATAACAGCCAGTGATCCTGACTCTGGTGAAAGAGGACGACTGACTTATAGCCTGGTGGCTGAACGGGATGGCCGCAGTCAAAACATGTTTAGCATCGATCAAAACACGGGCACAATTTCAACGACCAGAGTTCTTGACAGGGAAGTAATCACCAATCATTACTTCAGAATCTTGGCAACGGATCACGGGAGTCCGCCTAGGGAGGCAATAGCTCTGGTGGAAATACAGGTTGAGGATCGTAATGACCACCGACCTGAATTTGAAATGCCGCAGTACTATGTGCAAATGGATGAGAATTCCGGAGCCGTCCAAGTCATCGAAGTTCATGCGATCGACGAGGATTCAGGCTCAAATGGAGCAGTGGAGTACACCATTTTGAATCCCGAAAGCCCAAACAACGTCTTTTTCATCAGTACACGGACGGGTTCCATATCGACTACGAGAAGTTTGGACAGAGAGGAAACTTCCTCGTTTATTTTGGTCATTCAAGCAAAAGACTCTGGTACCATACCCAGTTCTCTAAATTCTACTGCTGAAGTTATAGTGACTGTCCTGGATCAGAATGATAATACCCCGCAGTTTGAAAGCAAGAATTACGACGTGAGTGTGCGAGAAGACGTGGATCCTTATTCCAATCGAATTATCCTGATATCCGTCGTGGCGGAGGACGCAGATGAAGGCCGCAACGCAGACATTAGATACAATATGGTCGGAGGGAACTCGCAAGGGAAATTTTCGATCGATCCCATCTCTGGTGACATCATCCTTACCTCTGCGTTGGATTACGAATCTACACCTGTATATCGTCTGAATGTCCGAGCACAAGATGGCGGTACACCCATTAGATCACAGATGACATCTGTCGTGGTAGCCGTTGAAGACGTGAACGACAATGTGCCTCGTTTTCAAACGACCCTCTATCAAAGGGCAGTCAGGGAGGACGTTCGGCCGGGTTATTCGGTGACCCTTGTACAAGCCTATGATGCCGATCACGGCTCAAATGCCGAGGTGCGGTACTCGTTCCAAAATCCGCCAGACTCGTTGCCTTTCGAGATTGATCCCGAGTCGGGACAGATCACAAACACTGTCGAGTTAGATCGAGAGGACACAGCACAGTGGGACTTTGTGGTCGTTGCTATGGATATGGGAATTCCTCCCTTATCCTCTACGGTACAGATCTCAATAGTTATAAGCGATGTGAACGACAATCCTCCGTATTTCGAAAAGAGCGAATATCAGACGGTCGTTGACGAGAATGTTTATGCTGGGACTACAGTTATCACATTAAAAGCTATCGATCCAGACGAAGGTAACAGCATATCCTATCAGATTGACTTAGGTAATAAACGGAATCGCTTTAGCATTCTGAGTATGAACAACGAGGGAATATTATCTGTCGCATTTCCACTGGATTATCGACAAGAGTCCCAGTTTGCGTTGACAGTGGCAGCTTCGGACAACCAGTATTCCAGTTCTTGCACTGTAATCATTAACGTCACGGATGCCAACACCTATCGTCCAGTCTTTGACCAGTCCCCGTATTCGGAGATCATTTTAGAGAATGTCGATATCGGAACTAATGTCGCACAGGTGCATGCAATAGACAACGATTTTGGTGAAAATGCCAGGATAACATACTCAATGGGTGACCCACAGTCTTCACCAGAGTTTGAAATTGATGCCGACTCAGGAATTATCCGCACGCTGCGATTGCTAGATCGAGAAACGAGGCCGAGTTACACACTGTATGTGTCTGCTACTGATAATGGGGAGGAACCCCTATTTGACACAACTGAGGTAGAGTTCTACCTGACGGACGTGAACGATAATGCCCCGGTTTTCTCGGAGCAAAGTTATTCCGTTTCCATCCTAGAGAACGCTGGCATCCATGCTAGCGTTTTACAGATATCAGCCACAGATGCTGACTATGGTAAGTATACAGTGAACACTCCTTCTGATTTTTCAAACACTTCTAAAGTCCGGATTTCGATCTGGTCACGCTGTCTTTCTTCTGTGTGAGGATGAATTTATATGTTTGCATGATTGTGTGTTATTTGGATTTTTGAATTTTTTATATTATATAGAATATCTTGAGATAAACAATACTGACTATGCACAACTTTTAACTTTTCAGTAAAAGTGCTCTTCCAAAAATTATAGCTTCCAATAATGTGTACATCATATGTACATGAAAGTTGTCTTCAAGACAGGATTACTGTAGTAAAAATTCTGAGCACAAAAGTTTAAATTATATATGCATTTCTTCATTATAATTTTACAATATAAAATCTTTGCGGAAAAACCAGTCTATTCATGTATAATGGAGTCATGTGTACAGTAAGTGTTGTGCTTGTCCAACATCCAAATTAGTTTGGTTTCCATAGTTGGACCATGATCCAGCTCTAAAATGCCTCAAATGATTTTCTGGAATGCTCTGACATTAAAGCAAATCTGACATATTTTGCAAGTTGATCATATTCCATGAAAAATGAAAACAGGTACAGGAAGACAGGTTTCACAGTTCATTACTTTACTAGTTTACTTTGTTTCTAGTAAATGGCATTTGGTTGTAAAAAAAACTATTTTTTTTTTAAAACTTTTATTAGCCAAAAAGATTGATTGAGGCAGGGATCTGCTATCATCTTTGATAGTTGAAAGTCTGTCCTTGTTTGAATTCCTCCTTTTCTAGACAAACTTTTTCTTGTTAGTATTTGAAAATTCCCTATCTTTTGCAATGTTCCAATAGTCCAGTTACATTCACATTTCAAACATTCACAATGTATCTCTTCGTTTAGGAACACTGTGTACAGAATGTCATGAATTTGTGAGAATGTTAATTTAAGAAAATGCACATTAATATACGTAACATAAGTGATACAAGTCACATTCAACTCCTAATACCCTATCTTTTTCAGAAAAAATAGTTACATTCTTATTATAAAACATATCAACATGGTTCCTAATTAGAAACCTTGGTATTAAATTTTCAATTTTTTTGCTCAGTGGTGACCCTGGTAACTATCACCTGGATCATGTTGTTGGTTACCAGGGATCTATGGGGTGGGGGTTATACCCCTCTTCGAATTTTTGTGGAATGATTGTGGGTAAATGAGGGTGCTAACTTACAAATCAATTGGTGTCATATGTTACAACTTTTGAATTATTTTATGGAAAAGATATTTTTTGTTAATTCTTTTCCACCAAAAATGATAATAGTTGGCGTCCCTTAAAAGGGTCGGACCCCTCAGTTTGAATACCAGAATAAAGGACCTATCAAGCATGTAGCAGTTCACATAAATACATCCACACATTTGTTGATCTTCATACAGCTCTGTCTATATGGTTGTATATATATGTAACACAAACACCATTTTGGTCCAATACTGCAATCACACAGATCAATGGATGGTTTACCTCTAGATTGGAGGTTTACTGATGTTTACTCTGCAATCTGGAGTTAGGTCAACAGTACATGTTATTTGCCATCTCTCCTTTTGGATCTATACTATTCTTGAATAAGCTATTGTCAACCAATAATGTTCCAGTAACAGACAAAGTGTAAACATAGGCTCTCCCTTTGTCCAGTGGGCAGCCCGCTCTGAATGGTTATTGATGTGAAGTCTCTAATCTAAGCTTTGCTGAAGGATAGAAGGAGTGTATGACTTATTGATTTTGATCCCATTCTGTGTTACTGAGTGGAACCCCATAGTCAGTTACCTAAGCTGAGAGATATAATTAGGGGCTTTACTTCACCAAGGCATTCCCTGTACACATTCTGCAGTTGTCAAGGTGCAACCAGTAAATTCGAAGAAATGTAATTTACGAATAAGGTTGGCATTGGGAACACTGACTACTTGAAACACACATCTGGAGGTCAATTTTAGATCATACTTCCCTCCATGGGATTGATGAAAGAGAGAAAATGTTAATGTTCCGATGTTGACAAGTGCTGTAACAGCTCATTTAAATAGTCTCACCAGATCTATGATCTTGTCCAAGTTGAACAGATCTAGAATAATTAATTTAAATCCAAATTTGGTGTAGTAGTTATAGTGAATTTTCACTTGTAAAATGCAACGTTTCAAAAACTGCATACATATATCTTTGCACTTGCATCAACAGCAATTTCCCCATTTAGCCATATATGCGATACCGGATAAATTATGCCCTGTGGCTATCAGGAATAATTTAGTGCTTTTTGCATTTTGTAAAGCAGATTTGAGGTTTATCTGATATATGGTCCTGTGTGCAAACACGTTACATAATAACAATTTTACCCATTTTTGCCCATCTTTCCCCAATATTCCCTGTTGAAGCATGAAGCAAACAAATAAACCCAATTCCAGTTTAACTTTACAGTACCATTTTTGTCAATGACAGAAAGCTTGCAAACTTATTTTAATAACACAAATTTCCAAACACTTCAAGAAACTATTCTTGTTATCATGTACATACACAACTGTTTGTAATTTCTAACTTCTCTACTTGAACACAAAAATATTATGGACATGTTAACAAGGTAGTCTGTTGTTTGTCAGCTTAAATTAACACATGGGTGATTTTTTTTGACTGGTTTTCGTCTGGCATAATTATCAATTGTTGGAACTGTCTGGGGACAGTAACTGAGACCTTACACTTTGCCACACACATAGTATATAATCATATGTACTATTACAATTGCATGGGTAGTGGATGTATTCAAGAATATCATAAAACTAACTATTGAACTAAAGTGTGGTGTTTTTCGTCACTGTCACCATAAAACTGTTTCCTATCAGGAAGAAATATTTTTGATCTAACGTAGCAACTTATTAGAATATGGAATCATAACTTTGAAATGTAGCTCTGATTTTTTTCCTTCCTCTGTCTTCTTGTTTTTGTTTTGTCAGTGTGGGACTGACAATGGTTACTTTTCTGACATTTAAGCTGTTCATAAATAAATTAAATGTTGTTTACAGTAGTGTGCAAGTATGGATAATACTGTTGATTAATCATACTTAGTTGCAAAATAACTCTCTTGATAAATATAATAATTTTACATATTTACATAATTATAATATTACAAAAAATTAATGAAGGGAACAGTTTCAGCTAAGTTGTACAATACATGTACTGTATAGGAACGATACAGTAGCAATACTGACCTTGATACATACTGAAATTCACGATGATTACAATATATATTTATAGCTAAATCAGTTCAAAATGTAGCAAGATATGTGTTCTGCATAATGTCTCTATACTGTAGAATTTCTCATGCACATGTCTTCATGAATTATAACACACTACTCTGATAGAATCTGTACACACTCCTACATGAACACTGACATAAAGAAGAGAGATTAAACTTTGTAACCACACGTAATTTGATTCTTGGTCGTAATAAATGTAAAAGTCTCTTGCCTTAAATGCATATACTTCAGTTCACACGGTTACCAATCGGATCAATTTCATTTTTTTAATCCGTCATAATATGGGAATGATCCCTCTTTGCAGTCGTCAAAATTAGAGAATTCTCATTTCTAGAAACTCATCGTGCGAGAATATATATTTGATTTGTCCCGATTTAAAGAACCCACAGGGGGATTGTCTATGCTCAGAGCTGATACAGATTATCATTACATACAATTTACAGTGCCTACAACATGCTATGTATTTTGCATTGGGTTCATAATGAGTTGTATCAATTCCTAGTCATTCTGACAAATGACAATGCCATTAAATATTTACACTTGATGGGTACACCATTATTGAGCTGAGATTATACCTACAGTTCCTAATGAGAGTATACCTACAGTTTCTAATTGGCAAATTCATACATTATTGAACTGTTAAAGATATGTGACCAATACAAAACAAATTTTGTGTCCCACTAATTTTGATGTAACCATTGGTTTACATTTGTTAATGCCAAAACTTACAGTACTTCTTTGCTCCTGAGTTAATACTTAAATTTAAAAATTTAAATGGTCAATTTATTGAACTACAGGGGTGGTGGTCTTAGCACTACTTTTTTGTTTACGTGCTAGTCTACCAGGCGGCTACAGTGAAAAGTTCTACATTCTTTGTCTGCAACGATATAATGAATTGCTTTTGTTTTAAGTCCACTTTTAGAACTTGGTGAAAACAAGAAAGGATGACACACAATTTTGCAAATTTGACATTTGCCACTTACAGTACAATACTACCCATGTATTTCAAATCTAACAGCTTAAAAAATTATGGAAAAAGAGTAAAGAAATTTAATTTATGGCTAGAATAGGATTCAAACTATTCACGACTTGGTTTAATATAATATATACCTACAACCCAGAGGTCACTTGTCCTAATTGCATTGTGACTATCAATCTCTTTGTTCTTCTTCATTGTTCTTAATTTCCCAGTCAGTTTTCCATTACAGTTCAATAACCTTTCTAACTTCACAAATTGGTAGACTTCTCACCTGTCTCTATGATCTGCTTGCTGTGTTATCAGACTTTTAACTTGCTGATGCACACCTGTATGTGTTCTTCTCTCCATCTACTTCGGAACTTGGAGCAAATGGTTTTCGTTTATTCCCTAGCATTAGACTTTGAATATTATATGTGATTTCATGAACATAATAGCGCCCGAATCTCACTTTCTCCTCTGCTTTTCCTTTCAGGAATCAACAGCCAGATAACATACAGATTTGCATCGGGACAAGACGGAGACGGTGCCTTCGTAATTGACGATAGCGCCGGGATTATCCGTGTCGCCAAGAACCTCGACCGCGAATCGGTCGCAGAGTACCACCTGGTAGCGTTCGCCGTGGACGGCGGAGAAGACCCCAACCAAACTCCGGTCGACATACTAGTACAACTGCAGGACCAGAACGACAACGCACCGATGTTCCCGTCCTCGGAGATTCACGCCGAAATCGAGGAGAACCAGAGCGACGGCGAGTACGTGATCACGATCCAAGCCGTGGATCCGGACGAGGGGCTGAACGCTCACATCATTTACAATCTGCAGGACGGCGATACCAATTCGTTTGCCATCGACAGCCGCAGCGGCGTCATCACGACCTCCATCCCGTTAGATTACGAAGAGAAGAGCGAATACCGCGTCAAGGTGCGTGCCACCTCGAGTCCATTTTTCAAGGATGCTACGGTGGTGATCCACGTCTTGGACGTCAACGACAACTGGCCAATCCTGGAGAACTTTGACGTCATCTTTAATAACTACCAAGGACATTTTGAGGATGGCGTCATCGGTAGAGTTCCCGCCTACGACCCGGACGTCAACGACGTCCTGGAGTATTCCATTTTGAACGGGAATCAAAACAGCCATCTTCTGGTGAACTCATCTACTGGCCAAATAGTCATTAATCCAACGCTGACCATCTCGGATCTGAACCAAAGAATCTCCTTCGTGGTAGAAGTTTCAGGTAAGTGGAGGAGGGCTCTTCAGGGTAGTGAAACACAGGAAAAGCTGTTAGAATCAGATTCGAATTTGCAGTTAGTCTATATGTCTCAAATCAATTGTCCTGTATGAATAACGGCTTGAGAAATAAAGTTTTATTGACAGAATTCATATTATTATGTTAATAAAACATAAACATTGTAACGAAAGAAGAAAGGAGAAGACAATCAATGAAATGACAAAAACTCATTTAATTGCGGTTCTTAATTAAGTCAATTACACTTCAAAGACATCTTTCGAAAGTGATACTTACAGCAAGGTCTTTATTGAATGAACCGTAAAACTCAGTAAAAATATTAATTCAGATGGTCTTTACACATGGAGCCATTGTTCTTAGAATTAGGTTGATCAGCATTTCTGCCAAATCTACCGAGCTAGTGCACTTAAACTAATGAATACATGCACGATTGTATATTTACACTAGAACCTTACTCCGTAGCTCCAAGTTAGCTCCATTGCTCCAAGTTAGCCCAGAATCAAATCGTAATATGAAACTTTCAGTAAGATAAAACTCTTTGAGGGTGACAGGATAATGCTTCATAAAAACATGTTGGTTGCAAATTGGCAATTGACTGGTGACTTTCAAACAGGCTTTAAAAGTTGGCATCTAAACATTTGTTTTGAGGGGTTGTTGGAAATTAATATTTTTCTTCCGCGATCTCCTAAAACCTAATAATAATGATAATAATAATAATGTAGATTTAATGCACTTAACAGTTAATCTGACTTCACAGTAAATCTGGCAATTGCTCTCTGTCAGTGTTTACCAGGCCATTTATGTCCTGAAGTAAATCCCCTCCCTCCCTTCCTCTGCTCAATGATGTGGTCTTCCCTGTCTGTTGTCCTGTACAGATATCTCAATATTGTCTCAGAAATGTAAGCCCTGCTACAAGTCAACTATATTTATACATCTCTTGTACTGCCCGGAGTAATGCTAGATGACAATGTTTAGACATGTTATACATGGTTGGCCTCAACTATTCCATTCAGGTCTCCGTTGTTTATAAGAGGTGAGGTGTCAGGGGGGGTCTGCCAATCCTCCCCACCTTTGTGTCATCATTCCCTCCTGTTGAAAGAAGAGAGTGAAGCCAGAACAACGATGACAGGGTTTCATTTCTATTCAACTGGGAAAAATAGGTGGCAAGTAGGGAACAAAGGAGGTTTAAACATGAAGACCTAAAAGTCAGGATTAAATTCATTGATTGTTGTCAGCTCAGGGTAATGGAGGTTACAGTAGACAGTCAGTCACTAGTGTTAATATTAGTCATACATACTGTAACATCCATGTCAACTTTAATAAGTCCAATATATAGCTGTTTCGTGATGCAGAATGTGTTAGCTACTTACTTTGGTCCTAGGTCAGATCAAGTGAGGCAAACATAAGCCAATTGTGTTTGTTTAAGTACCTTACTATGTGCGTTACATACCATAAATTATGTTTCTTACATACACGTTCCTCAGACCTAGAATTTCACAATCGAAGACCCTTGCTGAATATGCAAGTGCTTTAAGCAAGAGATCTACTGGTTAAAATCAAGTACTCCTTGGCATTTCCCTAAATTACAAAATACATCAGTTACTGATGCACAGGCTAAATGAAAGTGCCCAATAATATTTTGCTGATACTAACCAGTATTGTAGGGCTTATGTAAATGATACTCAAATCGTCACAGATCTTTTGACCGATGGTGATTGTTAACAGACTTTTTCTTTCTACTGGCCAAAGGGCCAAATCCACAGGCATTTAAGCCAATAAATAGCCGTCATTTATTGACCTGGTGCACATATGCACACTGACTGTAGAAAGTAAATATTTCATGTGCACAGGACCAAGTACAGTATACCCCATAATGGTGTAGTGTAGTCTCTGTATACTCTGTATGTACAGTATGCACAGTGCATGCCACTGTACAGCAATCTCAGACATGTTTATTGTTTATACTTGATCAATGTTTTATGACATGGCAGGGAAGTTTCACCTGTTAGTGAAGCAACCAAAAATCCTGAATGTTCAGAATTTTGATGAAGAAAGCGTGAAACGTGATGCGAAAAACATGACCATTATCTACGCGATGAGTCACAAACGTTTTACAGCCTTGTTGAATACATGCAGGCAGATTCAGTCATAGCAAGTCAAATTAATCTTGCCAAAAAAATACTTTGTGGTGGTAAAGATGGCCTGCAATTCTTTAAAGAAAGTCTCTGACATTTTGGAGAGTCCATAAATTTCTTGCCATAATGGTGTGTTGATGTAAAGTAATGTGGGTGAAAGTGGTTTAATGTGGAGAGACTGAGTGAGAAGGTTCCTAGCGGGAATCTGAAAGTGGTCTAGTAAAAGTGAACAATTAAGTCCCCCCCACCACAAGTTGTTACTCCTTAGAACTTCTCATTTATGGCTTTTATCCCTGGCTGTATGGTAAACAATTTCTTACAAGTTTGCAGCTCAGTAATGTGGCATCTTAGCTGTAAATGTTTAGAATGAAATGCATCATTCAAAATTTAAGTTAAAATGTTTTAAATTCTACTTTATCATAGCTTTAACTCATCTAATTTTTGGATGTGTTTTGCTGAATCTTAGCTGTAAATGGTTAGAATGAAATTGCATCATTCAAACTTTAAGTTAAAATGTTTTAAATTCTACTTTATCATAGCTTTAACTCATCTTATTTTGGATGTGTTTTGCTGAACCTTGGCATTTCAAATTGGAGATAAATCGTGACGAAAATCACAGAAAAGATGAAAAGCAGTATCGCTATATATTAACTCCTCCCATTATATTTTTCACAGATCTTTTCCTAACCTTTTTAAAGTCAGATAAGAGTCATGACAGAGAGGTTGTATATTGTCATGATTGTGTCATTATCTAAATTATCTACAGTATTAGTGTCTATACAACAGACCATTATAAATGGTCTATTGTAGCATGGAGGTAAAACCTCCATGATTGTAGGCACTAATAAGTGGCTGCAAAATTGGTTTGACCGTGTTTAATCGGGAATGCCTATTGATGGCTTTAATTTCATGTAATTATAAGATTGTCACACAATATATGATTGGATTTCCTAATTCTGTTAAAGGAAATAATTCCTTAAAACATACCCAGGAAAAGATTCCCGTTCTTGTTTCAATGGCAGGGTTTTCCTTGGGAGACGAAAAAAGACAAAAGTTGAGAAAATCTGTCACTAAAATGTGTTCTAATGATGAAAATGCAGACTTCAGATTTCAAAGAGAAAGTCTTCAGTGGTAAGACCGATAAAACAGATGAGCTGTTGCTGTATATAATCTGTGCTCTTCTGAATGAAGGAAACTTGAAGATGTTTTTGATCTAAGAAGATGAATTACCTTCTTGACAAGCCCACTCTCTCTGGCACTTGACAACTGTTGTTTACATTAAAATCCAGCCATTAATCCAGAGCTAGGAACCATTGTGATAATGAATGAGTCCTTCAACATCATTAAAGTACTACCTTCAATTTGCCAGTGCTTTTAAAGCAGTGTACTACTGTACAGGGTGTGGTATGTGAAGTTTTGTGTTTGTTACATGCATATATGTTTTTACTGTTTCCAAAACCTTTTGTGATTTTAAAGTCAACATCAAGTATTGATTTCAAATTATATAATGAAGAAACAAAATCTTATGGAACGTTTCTTAATTTGCGGAAGTTTTGATCAACTTGACTTCATCTTGCAAGGATGAGCGTGATTCATTATTAGCAATGCATTGTGAAATAGTGATTATTCACTATATTAACAGATTTGTTGGCTAATATGTAGGGCAGTTGCATTAGTTGATTAAAAGAAAGAGGTATGACTGTCTGACGTTGCTGGTAGGGAAGGTGAAAACATTGTAAAGTGAAAGCTAAATTTGTCATTTAGTTTGAGATATTTTAGTTGTAAGTTGTCAGTATCAAATGTTATTTGATATTATAATACAGTTCATTTATTCATTCATTCATTCATTCATTCATTCATTCATTCATTCATTCATTCATTCATTCATTCATTCAGTCAGTCATTCATTCAAAGTTTTCTTAATCAGAAGCATCACCAATGCTCTTTAATCGAAGCTATCTTCTTCCTTTTCTCTTTTTATGTCAGAAATGTCACCAAAAATTGCTGCTACTTTTTACTTTAAATTCTCATAAATATTATATTTGTACAAAAACTCAAAAAGTAAACTTCCTGATCACCAATCAAAAACGTTTCATCCTGGAATCAAAGTTTCTTGACAAAATTTGTCTCTTACACGACACGATCATATTTGTCTGAAATATAGGCCAGATGTCACTTTATTGAGCGTTAAACACACGGTTCAGTTTAGTCAACCTCCGTCCATAGCCGTAGAGGATTTAATGCTTTTACTCTAGTTATTTCTAATATTTCTTTCTGGTCAACGATGGAAGTAGAGCTAGGTCTACGGCCAAGCATTTCTAAAATTGGAGTAAAAGGTGCTCACCTTTAGGCTTCCATAATAACAAACATTTGCATTATTTTTTTATGCAAAAATTTTGTCCATCAGTCTTCATAGCCTCAGGGTAAATTTTTACAGCTGACCTAATTCTACCTGGATAACAGGAGTTTGATTTGCTTGTAAATCAACAAGATTTTAAGGACAGTGAATATAAATGACAGATTAGCAGCAAAAGTCATTGTAAACCATTTGCATTTGGAATTGATCTGGGATCCATTGCAATGAACGATCACCATGTTCGTCTCATGTTTTTTTTTTTTTGGGTCATTAAGTTTTACTGTGAGCATTTTTGAACCCTTGTAGTGACAAAAATCTTAGTTCTTGTTCCAAAAAATACATTCCTCCTAATGAGCATTCTTGTATAGCTTTTTCTGAATCATATCCTAGCAGTGCTACATACTGTATACAGTATGTTGATTTCACCTCACATTTAAAGACACATGATAAATGTGACCAGAGCCACAGCTGGTGTACTACTAATGTACAGGTCAAGCATCTCAGAAACCAGAGAACATTAGGAGAGTTTTGGCGGACCTGTTACATGGTACATCTGTAACTACTGTAACTAGTAGAGCTATGTAATACCTTAGGGAGAAATAAAGTAACTTCCAGTATTCACTACTCTCCTCTCTGACTACACAGGGTCGGATCCAAGAATTTGTAAAAGAGGGGGGGGGGGGAGGTGTGACCCAGGGGTCGTTGAAGCCGACTTAGATCTGAGGATTCTCAAACAGAAACAAAATTAAACTTCAGAAAGTTCAGATGTCAAATGGTTCATTCTATAGCTTATTTAGACTATAAATTTTTATGTGAATTTGGAAGGGGGAGGGGGGGGGGTGGGTTATCCACACACCCCCTCTTGATCTGTGCCTGCTCTTAGCCTCTTACCCATCTCCATGCTACATTAATTCCAGAGTTAGTAACATCTTAGCACTAACTATGCCATACAACAGTAGATTGCAGAATTTAAAGGGTGTGAAGACTCGCACAAAAAGAAACATCTAATGCCGATAATCTGATCTAGTTTCGAATGAGGTGCAACAGTAGTGTTAGACACCACCATCGATCCCAGAAAAATACACACACACAGCTTGCTACTGTACCATCGGTAATTAGACTCTAGTGTACATTCAGTACATACAGCTGCGGTCAATACCCACAGCACAGTGTACACACAATACAGCGATGGACATCTCAGGTCTAGCTAAAGATAACAAGGTATCTCGTTTCATTACTGTATTGTCTGCAATTTGTAGCGACAAGAACAAAACGTCACTTGCAAGCAACGGAAAGTTAACTTTTTCAGATGGCCACACACGGTTTGGGGCGAGTCTTCAATGCCTTTAACTCTGGATTATTAAATTATAACGTTTCGAATACAAAGACATCACACCTTATTGGTTATGTTTATAATATGAACAGGGACATATTCCACATACTACAAAGGTTATTATTTATGAAATGACCCGTACGTATTAGTAGCTCCAAAGTCGGAATGAACCATGAGACCTCCATGTCATAAAGTACTTTCCAATCAACTCAAATTAAAGCAATAAAGTTTAAGGTTCAAGGACTTTCATAAGTTATTAAATATGGTTCCTTTTTCTGAAAACATAATTTATTGAGATAGTTGTCAAGATCTGTGTGGTATGTGGGATCAATCCCCCAATGCACATAGTGACAGAGATTTGCATGATAATTTCAGTGTAATTGACTGATTGAGGCACATGTACACCAAGCACTTCCATCATGGAAATGAGTCATATTTTGTGCCGTAAAATTCCCAAATGAATGGGAAAAAAGAATCTACTTTGCATATAAATTAGAAGCTGAAAAAAAGAAGAAGAATTTGTAGCATTCTGATTTAAAAAAAAAAAGGTGGTACCAAGGGCACTTTTTAATTTGAGCCCAAAATTTGGTTGTCTCTGCTTTCTCAGGGTTAGTGTGATGTTAACATTGATAATTGTCTCAAAGGTGTGTCTAAAACAGCAGGGATTTTGTAGCGACATCATAGCTTATGCAAGCAGGATGCACTGTTTACTGTTTAATCCTCACTTCAGATGCAAAAGAGAACGCAAGGTTCAAAGAAAATCTGTACACACGGTGCTCGCAGAAGTAGATTCTCTTTCCTTTGAAATCCAATTCAAAGTGTGTTTTATTTTGATCAATTGCTATATTAGCGATATCTGGTACTTTAGGTAAAAATTATGAGTCAAATACAAGACTGTGAAAAACCAAGTAATCCATAAAACAAGTTGGGGATTTTTGGATTCTTTATGGGGGGGGGGGCGGGGTACATTCACACTTTATGGTAGTCTAAAATTGTTTGTTCTAATGCTAAGCTTGCGCTGTGGAACAGCAGACCTTGCTTTTTATCAGAGATGAACAGCTACCCTTGTTGTTATCAGAGATGAACAGCTACCATTGCTGTTGTCTGAGATGAACAGCTACCCTTGCTGTTATCATAGATGAACAGAGATTTTGTTTCAAATCAACATGCAGGCAGTTAGATTTTCATCTTTTTGTAATTCTTCACAGGAAAGACTTTCATCCATGTATCTTAAAAACTATGGTTCATGTCAATAAACCCTGTGTAACCTGATACATGGTTTGTTTTGACAAATGTGATTCACACACCAATCAACTCTAGAATATTCAACATAAAAAAAATAAACGATAAACCGTAGGGGGTAAGTGCCCATATGCAGAAAGATATTAATATCCACCACTCTCTCCAGAAAAAGTCTGAACTGGAAACAATGAACTTTTATTAACGAGTAATTTTGTGTTGCTCTATCCTCCTTTTCCTTTACCACTCCCAAAGGCGCTATAAGCTAAGTGCAGAGACCTTCGATAGTGTAAACTTCATAGATTTTTACACTGAAAGATTTGTCTGTTTTTCTAGTTTTTCTTTTTTCTCTTATCTTGTGACAGCTGGACTTACCAACTTTAATTTTAAGGGATGGTTTTGTCTGATAATGTTAGCAGCTGTTTTTACAAATTTGCTGAATAATTGAGGTTTTAACACATTTTCAGTCATATTCAAGGTAATGATGCTGAAATTTGGTACAAAATATTACAGTTTAAGTATGGAGTATTAATTGTATTAACAGTTTATCTCCCTCCTTTACAATGATATAGTCATAGTAAACATAAAGTAAAATTTGGAAAATGGGTTGGATGATATTTTCTCTGTCATGGCTGCACTCACCCTCACAACTGAAAAATTTCCTCTATTTTCCTCCAATTTTCCAACAACTACAGATTTAAATTTTAAATTGATATATAAGAATCGAAGTATTTTGGTCAGTCATTGACTGCATCATACTAGCAACTTTTGCTGTGGACATATACTCTCCTTTGAAGTTTTAATGATGTGATTAAGTGGTCAAACAACAGATTGCTGTTTTGAGTTAAAACATGTTAAGCTTACTGTACATCGGACGAGGTTATTATTTATTTAAGTAGATTTTTATCTCTTTCTACTCTTTGAACATTTCTAAAACCTTCATCAGTGCCACCTCTATAGTTTGACTCAAGGCCTTGATTCACTCTGATGTGTAAGTATCAAAACTGCTACACATGCATTTCTGTGCCAATTTGGCCATTTGTCTCAGATTCTGCTATTTTTATGCAATACCAGATTTTAATAGCTCAAGTGTTTTTCTCCAGAATGGGATCATATGACAAAGAGAGAGAAATCCACACATACATAGTAATTTATCCATTTTAGACGGTCATGCTCTATATTCCATCCACTCTAAATTTAGGACCACATGGCTTTCTAGTTCGAGTGTCTGTCTGTCGTAGACTACATCTTAATGATTAAATGATGATGTTGCCCAACATTGGGACATGCCTTGCAGGCTAGGTTGATTTGACGCAACTCCCTGGAAATCTGTTGTGAGCTTGTCTTACCGTTTATATCCAAAGGCATTTATACATGTCCTTTCTTGGATAGAGACATTCTTTCAATCCTTTTGTTTCTTCTATCAATCAATTAGCATTATAATCCTGATTGTTATAAAATGCCCTGCATTCTGATTAAATTAACTGATGGCTGTACTTGAATGGATGCAATATAAAAGAAAATCCCTGAAGGCTTTATAGAAAAGAGTGGAGGTTTTTGATCACCTTACAAGGTCACTGACCATACAGTTTTTAGTGTTCATGGTGTAAAATCCTTTACAGTGTACACTACTGTATATCTACAGTATGTGTATAGTGTTTAGTCAGTGTGTCTGAAATGGTGATAATCGCTATTGGCAAGAGTTGTTAACAATTCATGACAAAAGGCAGACAGGTTTAAACTGTAGGATATGTGATATATTATATATGATTTTAAAAGTAAAATCTGTGTTGAAAATCTTCAATTTATTAGATAGGAGAACATGTAGAGATATGGATGAATCGGTGGCAGCTAGTAATATCACAAAAGAAGGTCAGGTCTTGAAAATATAGTTGAACCATGAAATATTCAGGGTACATCCACCCATAGTGTAACCTACACATCTTTCTATACATGTAATCAATGATAGGCAAATTTGTTACTAAGCTTATCCTTTGCGCACAAAATGTTAGTGTTTTGCATTGATTTTGGTAAATTTATGATATTTACATCCTCCAAAAATATAGTTCATCTGCTTAATTAATTGATCAAGTGCCATGGTATATAAACAACTATATGTTAAGATTGGAATGAGGGGGAAATGTTAACAAAATGTTCCTAGTTTCCTTTTAGTGTATGATTGATACTAACGTCCATTACAGTGGGAAATGTCTGGGCAACATGAACCTTTTTTAAGAATCAAAGTAAAGTTTTATACTTTAACCTGCATGCTACTGTAGTACCTTCATTGAAGTCAAGTTTGCTCTCTTGATTATAATAATTTTTAGTATAAATATGTAATTTTTACTAACTAGTACTGTGAGAAAGCATAAAGGTGAAAACATTATGTAAGTGTATAGGCAAATACTGTATGCATGTGCAGAGTGGAAACAGGAAGAAAATGTATTGTAATACATTTCCATTAGCCTACACATTATTAATTGTCCTGGCCCTCTTATTAACTATTACAAAACAGAAGCATTCAGTTTGATACTTGAAAATGAATAAAGAGAAGGCATTTTCACATTAAATTCACATAATGTTGCTAACTACTAGCAGTTTTGCACGTACGACTGCTTACTACTTGCTTGTAACTCCTTTCACAACCTGATTCTTGAAGTACATTGTAAACTGTTGTAACTACACACTGGCACTAATGTAGAGGCCATTGTGGGAGATTTTAAATTGCTCGTCTGAGTCACCCCGCTCACTTGTTGATGAAAACCAAGACAAAAATCCCGTCAACCTTAATGTCTCGCTTGGAAAAATCGGTTTGGATAATACCTACGGATAGGCCTTTAAAAATGGTCTGTTTGCATGACATTTGTAATTAGCCGCCTGATAAAATGGTGGGTTGACATCTCCTGGATGTAAATTTACATTTTCTGCAAGTGGTTTTTATTACACGCACTGAGATGATATTTCATGATGTACAGTACGTACAGGTTAGGGAGTATCAAGACGAGAAAGATATAGATCTGTAAAATTAGCTATGGGGTAAAAAGTCGGGGTGGAAAGGAGAGAACCGCCGCCCGTCTTTGACAGGTTGACATGGACTGCCTGTTGTTTTGAGGGAGAGGAGGAGTTTAATACAATGAGAAGTGAATCAGTTTGTTTAGAGGAGTTGTTTATAGCGACATTAATCAGCACCCAAAGAAAAAACCTGTTCAAAATATAATTTCCAAATTTCATAACAAATTTATGCAGTCCTGCAAGAAAAAAATTACAAAATTACTCCCACAAGATAACAACAAAGAAGTGATTTTTTAACCAGAAAACAGCAATTCAAAGACATGAAACATTTTCCCAGACTGTCTTGTTGCTTTGTTTCAAAGCCGATTGCTACATATACTTTGTTTAGTCTAGATAGCAACAGTATGCAAACCATGGATTTGAGGATGAGAGTGTGTATATACATGTGTGTTATTGTTGTGTGCTGTTGCATGTATTATAGCCTACCATACATTTATCTATAGATAATGTCAGTGTAATATTTCTATGGCTGGTTATATGTAGGATTATTGACTGAGGAGGTCACAACATGTTTACAGTACCAAGGTTGATTAGTTCTAAAACAGGCAACCTCTGGGGAATCTTTCCTCAGCAGTAATCTGCCCTGACAAAGCCCACCTGCTGTGCCTTTATTTATTATCATATGTCCCTCAGTCTTGTCCTTAGAGGAGGTCACTGGTACATACAGTGTGCTTTGAGGATGGCTGAACTGTACACTGCTGTTAGTCCTTCAGTGCTTTGTCTGGGGACATATAACAATATTTGAGCCTATAGATGGCATTTGTCATTATTTGGTTGAAGTACTACAGTAAGTGTCAAAATGGGGCACTATCCTGCATGGTCTGTTAGACAGGGGTTTTTTGAGTAGAATTAGGATACCTTCTGACTTGTTGTCAAAATGAGGTTATAATATTAATTAGTTCTATGCCACCTCTGAATGGATTGAAAGTTTGGTTTGAATATATTGAATCTTCAAGTGTGGTCTAAACACAGTGTTCTATTGGCGTGATTTGAGTAAATGTTGTTCAAGGATGCAAGTTTTGTGGAAAATTTTGTCCATTGACGATATATGTAAAACTTGTACAGTATATTCTTTGTTGTTTGTAGCTAAGTGCGATTCAATGCTAAGCAGATGGTTTGGTCATATTTACATTCTCCTTCATGGAATTCACTTATTAAGAAGTTCAGATTCTCAGAACCATACTGTACATGTACAAAATTTTAGGTTACATAAGAATGCATACTGTTGTGCAAGATCCAAGATTTCTGGACCAAAGGGGACGGTTGGAGGGGAGGGGGAAGGGGAACATTAAAACACTGGGGGCACTTGACCCTCTTCAGTGTCAAGCCCATATCACCTCTTCTTGCCCATCTACCATTCAGGAAGTATAAGTCTAAGCCTTATTCTGGTGACAAATTCCAGCATTAGAAATCTGAAGACTGTTACACGTTACCGTTCCAGTGCTTCATATTATCGTACAAAATACCCAAATAGTATAGTCCACTGTATTCAGATGCAAGTCAGACTTCCATCAGCAACTGTATACTTACATGAATTTCTTTTAATGTCAAACATTCTGTGGAGAAAGTTGTGCATGCATGCTTCATTGGCACTGGGGTTAATACTTGAGTATAATATTAAGTTTTAATTTCAGTTAGAGGCCCAACATAATTCTCATGACTGGTATTGCTACCCCATGCCGAGCTTGTTAAATGGATTGGATGTCATCATTTTGCGATCATGTGGTCCTTGAACCTGGAATTGGTTGCATAAACATCAAGTGCACCAGTTGTAAATGGTTTCGGCTGCCGTTGAAGCATGGAAGCATAAAATACTGCTCATGATTTGATTAGAAGTGATACTGTAGGTGTGGCGTGGATATAGAGCTGTAAGGAATATTGTGATGGTGTATCTGTTGGAACGAACTGACAGCTAACAATGAGGTCTGACAATGTGAAGACAATTATAAAGGTAGATCACTCATGATAAGATAGAACGGGAGTGCTGAGAGATTGAGGGGACAGGTGAGTTTGACGCTCATGAATAATCAATCAAAATGTGTGTCTTTGTTCATGAATTCCAAAATCAAGTGTTGTATTTGCTCATGATTACCTCACATATGTGATGAGTGCTCTCAAGTATCTGGATGGGGAGACCAATACTTTAGTACAATCAGAACAATGAACTTATATAAAATCTGTAATAGTTTCTCATGAAGAGTATTGATGTTCGTATCAAAAAGCTGTCTAACCTCTCTCCACCTCTCCTTTTCCTTCTGAAATTCTCGTTCCCAATCTTCTCCCCCCCTCCCCCTCCCCTTTCAGAATAAAAACAATGTTAAAACCCCTTCAGAAATTTTTAAAAATGTTTAAGAATAACAGGGAAAAAAGAAAAAAAGTATACTATTTTGAATGTATGTACGTATTGTATGTATTTTATAATTTACTTCGCTCCCCGCTTACCTGTCTCCCCACAACCTTAGCACCGCATTCTACCGTGTCTAGTATGCCCTGGTAATCTTTTAACACTGTATGTATTTTATATCCTCCTGCAAGCAGGAACTCGCGAAGAAGCCTCATTGGCTTATCGAAGCCGCAAGCTGACCGAAGTCAGTCTCTTACATTCATATTTAACGTCCATGATTATTAATTGTCAATTCTCAACAACTCTGTCACTGGACGACATACATTAATCTTGGAGTGACTCGAACCGGGCGTTAACCACTGAGCTAACACTCCTAGATGAATGATACTGTGTGTCAATAACTTAATACCTCGATGTTCTAAGTACTGGACTATACCACTCCCATGTTTTCACTGTAGGTATAAAGAGAGTTTTGAAATAGATACAGTAAGAGAGGTAAGCAGTGGCGCTATGAATATTCAAATCTGTTGAGGTCATGTGATTATGATTCAATAATGTGTTGCATGCATGGCGTAGGCCGGAAGAGATAAATTATTTAATAGATACCGATTACGGTAGGCCGATGTTGACATCCAAATTTGGCGTACGTAGCTTTCCACTTTGAAAGGCTGTACATAGAATGTTTATTCAAAATTTAATGAGTAGCTTTAGTTTGTTTACAAGTATGTGTTATTTATTTACTGAGAGATTAGATATGTATATTTGATGACACTTTGTTGGTTTACATTTGGAGATAAAGTGATTGAAATAAACCGTGAGAGGATATATAGATAAGAAACTTGAAATCTTTGCAAGGTTAGGATGGATCGATGATACTTCGTCATGATTCCTTGATTCGGCAGATGAAAAAACCTCATGTAATCATTTTGAAATAATATTATATTGACTTACTGACTTAGGTGCATAGGACGCTGTGTCCCTTTGCCCTCTGGCGAGTAATCCTCCTCCAATCTGGTCTATCTGCTGCGCAGCTTTCAGCAGCTTGGGTTGTCATACCTACGTCTTTCTGGATTAGGTCCTTCCATCTTGAAGGTGGTCGTCCTGGAGGTCTTGGCTTGCTGAAGTCATTCTTGAATGCTTGGTATGGAAGCTGATGCTCCGGCATCCTAAAGACATGGCCGGCCCATTTCAGGCGTCTCTTGCAGATTGCAGCATTGATGTTAGTTGTGACATTCAGCCTTTGTCTGATGGTGTCCTTCCTCACTTTATCTAGGATGGAGACACCCAGAATGGCTCTGAGACATCTCATTTCAAAGACATCAAGTCGATGACGATCTTTTTCACGGAGTGCCCAGGATTCAGAACTGTATGGAAATATTATATTACTGGCACTATATATTCATCCTACCCCGAGCTATGTTAATTATGGATTTGGGCAATTTGCGCATCTCAATTTGCTACATTTCTCCCGTTCATAAGTAAAGTATCTCCAACCAGATTTCGCACTTTACAATGTAGTTATGTAAACAAATTTGATTAAACACAGTAGTATTATCTGTAACTACAGTATAGTTTGGCAAAATTTGACTAAATTTAGCTTTTTCTTTGACATCGATTTTGATGAATTTTCTTATAAGTATACAATACATGAAATTAAAAAACAATTCGTAAAATCCAAAAACATTGCAGTCCATGCTTCATGGGTGAAGGTGTTCGACTCCTGAAGCAAGAGAATGAAATTTTGAATATTTTTCCATATGATTAATATAGTAATACGAAAAAAAGTTTTTGGGGGGATTTTGGGGAAGTTTTGGGTACTTAATGAAATCAAAAGGAATAATTAAGTATTCCCTACAATATTAAAAGTAATCAAAAAAAATCTACATGGAACTCTTGTATGATCAATATATATATCCCAACAATCTTAGTTTGGGTAACATTAGAAGTTTGATTTAAAAACTTGGTGACCCTATGTAAATACAGCTGTCTAAAAGCTGCCGTATAAGCATTGAATTTTCCACGGTTAGACTATAATAATGTATTGCTACCATACCCAACCACTAACCTGTATCTTAGTTGATCATAATGTGTTTGTTTAGCCTATCAAATAGGTTTCAAGAATTATGATATTTAGACATCAATGTCAAAAGGTTTTCAAATGAAACAAATTATAACACATTTGATTAAATTTTGTGGGACACAAAATTTTCTGTCTTGGAGTAAAGATGTATAACATACTCTGTATATGGCTGTAACATAGAGGTCAACATTGACAGAGTTGTACTGTAGGTATGCATTGTCACAGTAGGTATCTTAGCTAGTATATACTGTAGATTTAAATCTATCCAGCTATGTGCTAATGATTCAAATTATGCGCCTGTTTAGAAGGATGCAAATTTAAACTGCCAACTCAAAATTGCAGCTGATACATGTATATGACAGTACAGTGTTGCCAATGTTAATGCCGTCAGCAGTTTCTATCTTTTTACAATAACATGTATCCTCAGAGAAGGCAGATGTATTGACTCCTCATCCCTCCATGTATGTATGCTACTACTTCATGTACGAATTCATACACACATGACAAATCATGCTTGGCAATCAAAGAATCAATAATTTGAATTTTGTACAGTTATGTATTTAGAAATTGTTTTTTGACCTTATCTTCAAACGCGCTCCAGTTTTCTGTGTGAGTCTGCTGTTTATATGGAGTTAACGTGTGAATGAATGAGGATACTTTGTGTTGCGTACAATGTTAGGTCTATGTATACATGTATAATGAGGACATACGATAAAACTGATGTGGAGCAAACTAGCTCAAAGTCTTTATATCCGTAAAGTGAAAAAATGTAAAATAAATACAAAAGCCATGAATATCAAATATATATAACGAAATGTAACAGTAGGTATTACTTTTTCTGCTTTATTGGTATCCATACATTTCAAGGTGCCAAGGGAATTGAATATTGCAGTTATAGTTAACTAGCTGGGTTTGGTATGATGGAGAGGAGGGAGTGGGGGGGGGGGTGGAGGAGGGGAGGAAATTGTAGAGGGGGTGTTGGTGGTCATTAACAATAAATTAGCTTGTCTTTGAATAATCAATTGATTTTACAGCTACAGTAGAAGGAGCACAGAATCACACTTGCCATCATAATAATTTTCTTGGACAATGAATCAACTTTTTTGCTGTTAAAAATGGAAGGCCTCCATTTGCACGTGTAGAAACTGAATGCCTTCGAAGTTACACTCAATGTTGGTTCGCTTTCCAGTTGAAAGTTTTTAGCTTGATCCATATTTGACAATTCAATGAGAAAACCATTTAATATGGGGGAAATGGTGGATTTCTCCTCCAGGGATAAAGAAAAAAATCTGTCTTATTTCAGCCAGGACACAAACCTTCAAGATGTATGGTAGGTTTAAAGTTTCTTCTAATGCCACTCAACCATACGTTTGTTACATTTGTGTCTAATTAGCTGCTGTCAGGAATGACATCCAATATAACATACTTACTTAAATCTCAGCCCAATTGCAAGAATTGCTTACGGCAATCATTCTGAACCATATCCAATTCTCTAATTTTTCCCTCCCCGTAACTCTTTTGTTTCAATTGTCAATCCCTGTCGATGACCGCCTAGCGAAACAACTGACAACATTTACAAAATACTAGATGTATACGGTTAAAAAATAACGTATGAAAGATGGCATAGATGCACATTTTTAGTAGGGAGCAACGCTAATTTAAAAGTTAAGAATCTCAAAATACGGGTGGTGTTAGTCGTATATATACTGCTAGTTTGGCAATTTACAAGCAAATTGTGACGTAGAGAATCCAAGAGGGAACTGCACAGCCAGAGAAATATAAACCGTTAACCCTACCTGTTTATCCCAAAAGATATTTAAAATGCACATCACTCATGACAGAAATGTTTCATTGACCTATTTAGGGTGCTCTCAGAGAGAGTTCAATTTCATCCTTTTTCGACCGCGGCTGTTCGGTGCAATCGAGAGTAGCGATCTTTTGCCGGAAAAAAAAAGGAAAGTCGTAGTCGATGTAGCGATGTGCGAGAGTTACCTCATTAGACTAATTGAAAGTGGGAGAAATGGCCAAAAGTGAAGAACAGAGTGATACGAGTGCATGCATCGTATAGTTTAGCCGTTATTTGCCATACCCTCCAACGGGTTGCATGATTGACGTTTTGTTGATTCTTCGGGGCTGGAACTGGGGTACGCTGTATTCTTTTAAGATGATAAATCAGTAAACAGAATGCCTCGGCAGGCCAAGCTTGCGTATGCTATCTCAGCTCGTAAATGAAATTGCTCTTAAGAAGCGTTTAGCAGAAATGGGGCAGAAAGAGGAGCAGAAAAGAAATTGGGTGGTGACTCTTTAGTACTCTTAGTAGCTTTGTAGTTTTAATTGCTCTTGTTTTAAAATTCCCAGTTGTAGGGATGTATTTCTGGGATAAATATCTGTTTAAAATATTTTGTCATTGTATAGATACAGATAAAACATCATAAATATGCATGAGGTGATGTGTGAATTCACTTGTAAACTGCTAAGGATTATAAATTGCCAATTTATAGAGAGTTTAAAACTATTTGGCTTTGAGCATCGTTTTCAAGTTTCATGTGTGCATACTATGTGTTTATTTCGAATTTCAAAAATCATTAACCACGTATTCATTCACTCTTCACTGGAAAGTTTTCACCGTAAATCCTATAAAGCAGACTGGATATTTTTAGATCATTCCTGCCTTATTACTTTACATGAATATTCATTTAGTCTCCATCTCTAAATTTAGTAGTTGCCCACATTTTGTTTTCCTATTTAGAAAGCAGCGTCGTTATGAGTCATAACTCAAAGCAGTAAAGACAACTCGGTTTTACTCTCGTCAAAAAACGGAACGGTTGTAAAGTGAAAATCGAGTCACGCTAGTTTCTCATTGATGATGTCATGCACGTATTAAAGTGCATTCACCAACCTAAATTGCATAAATTTGATGATGTCAGCCGTTTTCTTAGTGGATGAGTAAAATTAATACTTGTAAACAAGCTTTCTTTGGACAACTCAGAACTATAAATAGCTCTCAGAACAATACCATGCAATCTGAGATGGGAATACATCTAGCAGGTTTGTCTCTATTCAAGATGGTTTCATCAGATTCAATGGTTACTTTGTGAAACAGAAAAGTTTTATTTAAAAAGAGATATTCAAGTGGCAGACAATTTTGGCACCCCAAATTACGTTCCATTCGGTGGCATATAAACACATTAATACCTGCAGCAACATGCTTTATAAATAGTATGTGTTTAATGTCAAGATAACTGGTATTTCTTATTTTTTTCTTTTTTTTTAACATTTTTGGCATTTGTCCGAAAATTATCATGTGGCTTTGTCATACAAGTCAGTCATGCGCCAATAGAAATTTCTACAGCTAAAATTCCAATTATTTTGCAATACCTATCAAAAAGTATGTGACTCCATTGGTTTCCCTGGAAATCAAAAACAGGTACACCTATTTACCATACCTTTCTGGAACTTTGGGAGATTCCCTGTTTTACAGTACTTGTACAGAATAATACATTCTATGTGAGATGGCAGTCTTTCTAAAATCTACATGATGATTTAAGATGAAGAGCTCTGCCTCTTCTTCTCGTCCATTAGAAAACCGATGGATTCGATGGACCAATTCAGTTCAATTGATTTTCATTTCCGTAGCTTCTCACTCTCAAATTGACTAGATCGATTAAATAAATCAAGGGTCATTTGCACTTAACAATAATCAAGATTTTTTATAAATTGGTAAAAAGTTTAATTGTAAAGGAAGATTGAAATTCTAGCTCACCTTCAACGATACATTTTGTGTGCCAGTTCATGTTACGCTTTTTTCGTGCAAAGCTGCAGGGTCGATATTTTCATCCCTCCAAAATGACATTGAGTTGAAGGCCAAGAGATACTCTATATTAAATTGCTACTATGCTTTCTTTTCATAAAGTAGTTGTTTAAAGCTCTAATTTCTTTTTGGATGTTACTTTGCATCATTTTGAACCGATTCATATAAAGTTTGCACCATAACCGTGTCAGAATAATGTTTGTACCATTTTGAACGAGTCATATAATGTTTGCACCACTTTGAACCGAGTCATATAATGTTTACACCATTTTGAACCGAGTCATATAATGTTTGTACCATTTTGAACTAAGTCAGCTGATATTCACACATAATTGAATGCTCCTCACTCCCAATAGAGTAGAACTTTGACCTGTCCCACAATAGCAATTTATATTAACCACTCAATTAAATACAAAATGTATTGTGTTCCTTGAAATGTTAAATTATGTAAATTTATGTTTCAAATTACATTTTTCATAAATTGCAAAAAGTTTGGAATGCCAGATCTTGCATCACAATTGTTATAATGTGAGTTTGGTGGACTAAGTGTTGTGGTATTAGATACATTGTTATCTGTCTGCTCTAAATAGCATAGAACTTACTCAACAGATAATTGAAAGATGCAAAGCAAAATGCATTCATGTTCATAGAAGATGAAGCAAATTTTTTTCTTTAATCCGATTGATGCAAGCGATGATTTGCCGCCTCCACTACATACTGTACAGCTTAAGGTAGCACTTTAAGAAACAAAGTTACTTTTCTCACACGTTCTCTATATAAATTTTCTAACATGGTGACTTTCAAACTAAGCCCAAGACGATACTACACAAGCATAGGATAACCAATCTCTTTGTATAATATGTACTGTACTGTATACCTCTCCATGACCATTTCTGTCAGAGTGCAACTTTTCGATGTGAGGTCGTAAATCAGCCCTTCCTTTCATCTCTCCAGCCCAGTTTGTTTTCGTAGAGGCATACCATAGAGTGTTCCCCTCAAATTATTGCTCTGCAATATACCATGTGACTCTGAGCAACTACAAGCTGTCACCATGCATGACTTTATGTATTTATTCTGTTGTTCATATTGATAAACTTGATATTTACAATAGCACACCACAAATATCTGCTGTAGAGTACATTCATTTCCTCAGCAAAATACAAAAACAAGGACTGGATTGGCTCACTCACTGCCAAGAGTGTTTATGTGATTGAGTGTAAGTTATTTTTGACCTTTGAACCCACGATGTTCAAGAAGTCGAAAACATTTTACAAGAGCCTTTGTCTGCTGGTATAAATTAGCAGTTTGGTAGATTGGTCTACGGTAGATACCCTGGTTTTTAAAAGTAAGTTATATAGTAACTTATAGAACTATAGAAAGTATCAGATAGTATAACAGAAATAGAAGGGGGAAAAAACGAGATCGAACTATATGTTACCACTAACTATATAAACAATCTATTGTGGATAGCTGAATCAAAATTAGAGATAGAGAGTAATCTGTAACCAGTTTTCTACCTGTGTTGACATCTTCAATAGTTGGAAATGCGTGTGTGTGTGTGCGCTATATGTATTCGTACTAGCATGCATGGTTTTGTGTGTTCCATTGCTGTACTGTAGACTCCATATTATACTGCATAGCATTTTGTTTTTAATAAATCACCTTTTTTGGTATAGTTGGATCTGTGAAGGTAACTTTGCAATAAATAGTTTCACAATGGATTAAAATAGTATCCTTTATTACAAATAAGACAATTAAAAAGTAAGATGCCTAGCTCATAGAATCTATGTCCCAAATAAGAAAACTACGAGCCAAGCCAATTTTCTACCTTTTTAGAAATTTGTACCTCCATTGGACTGTCAGTATATATATCAATGACTAATGACAAGGTAGTACAAAGATTTGTCATCTAGCAAGGACCTTTCTCTGTGCAATTTTTTCTCCAACAAAGAGGTCAGTTTTGTAGTTAAAGAGTAAACATAGACTCATATGGCCATTTGTATTGTCACTGAGTAAGTTTACCTTGCATTGTGTGGTTAGCCCATAGAATAGCCATGCGCTTAAATGGTTCACAAACCATGTACAGTATTAGTAGGCTTTATATCTCATTAAGTACCCCATCATGAAAATATCACCTTTGTACCGCCTTAAGTGGGGTTATAACACTGCATTCAAGGTTTTGCATCGTTTAAATTCATGAAAAGATCATTATCCAGGTGAAGGTATGAAAGCAATTAGGATGGTAGGGAAGGGTAAGGGGTGGAGAGTAGAACACCTTCCCAAAAATGTTAAACAGGAAGTAGCTTCTCATGGGAGAAAGGAGGCCATCAACTTCCTGGTACTGTAGGTAAAAAAAAAAAAAACTTTCACCTGCAGTTTTACTGAGTAAAATGATTAAAGGGATGATGTTCTACAGTAAATTACAAGAACGTTTTGACAGCACTTTACTCTTCCTAACAGTTTCCAAAGATAGTGAGAGGTAACTTGAAGCTTGTTACCTCCCCTCCCAAAAAGTGGGAGGGGTGAGGGATGGGGGATGGGGTAAACACTGCATTAAAGGATTGTGCTTTTTAAATTCATAAATAGCTAGAGAAGAAATTAACGCTCAGATCCATCTGTACACAAAGCATCCTTACACTTAACTTCTACAAAACATCTATGCATTCTACCTGCCAGTAAACTCCAGAAACAGTCCTCTTTTGCATCCTTTACAGGTTTGTTTTTTTCTGTTTTTCAGAGCACTTCCAAATTTTCATATAATGTTACAGATTTACGCGACAATAGTTTCAACAGCTTTTGGTAATCTGTCCAGTCATAGCAAAATTGAAAAGAAAATATTTAGGAGGAAAAGCAATGCAACACGATTGCCTTTAGGCTTCACAATGCAGGTGTTCATATATGTACATTAATAGCCTAGCTTCTTCAGTATTAAAGACTATAACTATCGTTCTTTACTTGTACAGTATTTAGTAGTGTTCGATGTGCTGTCTATGATTGTTTGAAGGGTCCAAATAAATAAAGGTTAGCTAGAGCAAATTCCAATATATAGTCACCATCATAAACACAGGTCCTATTTAACGACTGAGGTATTTAAATCCAGACCCAACTTGGTATCAAACTTATCATGCACACTGCTAAGAAGATAACATCTCTTTCCTCTTACAAACTTTAAAACTAGAATATTTTACTTCTCTCGTCTTACTCACTCGCTCCTCCTACTCACACTTTCTTGCTCACGTTTCTGTGTATCGTGCAAGTCAGTTGACAAGCA
This sequence comes from Apostichopus californicus, assembly GCA_020650975.1. Taxonomy (NCBI): domain Eukaryota; kingdom Metazoa; phylum Echinodermata; class Holothuroidea; order Aspidochirotida; family Stichopodidae; genus Apostichopus; species Apostichopus californicus. The sequence goes on from JAIPMN010004618.1 coordinate 31,946, forward strand.
AGAATGTTTTATCCTTTTATCTATAAATTTCCCCTGCGATAGATTATACAGTTATAACGAAAAGGGAAAGTTACTGAAATTAATTTGTAGTGATTTTTTTTTTTTTCACACTGTGATTCCGAATCTTTCATTAATATTCAGCAGATACCTTTGACAAACATAATCAAACATCACCCAGCATATGAGATACAGCTCCTTGAAATGTAAATAAAGCAAATGTGCTCGACTCATAAAAATATATATATATATATTTATATATGCAGAACTCTTGCTTTCTTGGTGGTCTTAATACATACACACTATATAAACCAAGTATTGCTTGGCTTGTCAAGGCCTTTGAAATTGGAAGCTGACAGTGTTTACATGCTCTTGATATATATCTTCATTTAGCATTATGAAAGTAGTAATGCCGACTATAGGATGTTTGCTTTCGGGAACTAGTCAAATATTATCCGTATATAGTAATGAATGGAACAAACGGACAAATATTTCACATCATTTGCGTATTCTGATGTGATGAATATCTACTGAAAATAATGAGAAAAATCAAGTTCTCCACATCACTGGTTTACGTCGCTTGATAGTCTTGATGGAGCTTTAAAGCAGTAGCGTTTAGAGTAAAAGACGAATAACATGTTGATAAATAGTTTGGAAATTTAATAAATAAAATGAAATGTGTCTGCAAAGTAAAATATTAAAATGGTATGAAGCATTCATAAGGAGCAAAAACTCTTCCTTGGTCAGTTGCAATCTTATTGCATAAATATATATTTAAATATATATATTCCTCAAAGTTTATGGAAATGCCAGATATTATTTGACCAAATGTGAACAGGGAGGCAGTTGGGATGACATATCCATCAAATTAACCTTTTTCTGGATTTCATGTAACTTGCAAAGTCATCAATGTTATCCTGGAAGTCAATTGTCTGTAATCAAATGGTTGAGGAATGTAAGATCCATTGAAACTTTACACTTGACATGTGGGTGAATCTATCTGCCCAAAATACATGAAAGCCTCATGTTAATTTGCAGGAAATTTACCTAGATGCGCGGGCCCAAAACATATTCCAGGTCCAGTGCCATGGCCTACTATGCCTATGCCATATACATAGTGGCGTAGCTAGAGGTTTTGGGGCCCGGGTGCAAGAGTAGAAAATTGCGCCCCCCCAATTATAATTATAATATTGTGAAAGAGAAAAGGGTCGAAATGGACTGAAAAGGAATCACAATCTATAAATTTGCCAATAAAAACAACTACATTCAGATTCTTATTAGTAACTGGAAAATATTCATGCCTGACGACATACATAAATTTCGCCATGTTTTTCTAAAACGTGCTTATTTTTTTTTACTCTCATTCTCCCATTTCAGCGCCCCCAATCCCGGCGCCCTGGGCACGTGCCCCCCTTGACCCCCCCTAGCTACGCCACTGCTTATACACCCAACACTGACTGAGCCTAATACAGGTTTTAATACTATAGGTACTATTTCTACATTATTGAAATTAATGGACATGCTAGACATATATCTAGCAACAGCATCTCCAACAACAACTTGACAGAATAAACAAGTCACTGGACTCTTAGGTTCCAAAGTCCAATGGTGATTACTCTAATTATGGCCATATATAGCTGGAAAGGTCATTTAAGTATGAATGAAAAGCTCGTGAAATTAGCTCTAGATCTCAGTGCAAACATTTGTCCCATGGTGCAGCAGGGAGTAATTTTAGAGGTTACATCTTTCTCTAGCAATTTTGAGATTTCTTGAATTTTGTTTAGGATAAATTGTGAAAGTGCTAAATAATGATTGTTTGTAGGTAACACGCTCCACAGTGTAAGTTGTAGTACTTTTGTGTAGGTAGCAATTTGCATTAGGCTAACCGTTGCCATGCTGTATGTATGCCGCTATGATGCAGTATACATCACTTACAATATGAATAATTTTTCTTGTGCAACATTCAGAATAAAATCAAAGATACCTTTATAGTACATAATGCAGACTAACCTCCATTTTTCTTGTCAGGGGAAATTAGTTTAGGATTAAACAAAGTGTCTTTTCTTCTGTAGACCTCATGCGGTACTGCACTGCTGTGTGCATAGCTTTATTGTCAAGTTAGGATTTACTGGATTTATGGGTAATTGTTCCATTCAAAATTTATAAAAATAATATTAATGATACAAGCATTATATAGTCTTGAATCATATAATTCTGATGTCTCTCAGGGATGGTTCAAGTCAGCTGTGATGCTTTAGTTCAAATGATTGGTAAATTTTATGTTTGAAATCTTCTTAGCTATGAACATCATGGACATTGGAACAATTACTCTATGATCGCTTCTTCAAATTCTGGAGTAAATGTGTAAACATGTACATTGATTCCACTGGTCACAACTATTGTACTCTGCCTGTCAAAGTCCAGAATGATATGGTGATGGTCACTTAAATTTCTGTAACTGTGACCATATAAATAAAATTTCTGTCATTGTGATCAAATCAATAAAATTTCTGCAATTGTGATGAAACCATTAAAATTTCTGTAATTGTGACCAATTCAATGACCAATCACTACCGAGCATCAACCCTTCTAGAATTGCAAAGTATTCAACTTACAGTACCTGTTCCTCCCAATCATAGCACTCTGATTCTAAAGGTCAAAATAGTACAGTAACAACACAGTGAATAGCCACTACCTGTCTACAGCCCCTCTCATCCTAAAAAACCCAAATTAACTAGTTAAATGTGTTGTTATTTACTGTACATCTCTCTTTTCACTTAAGTCACACACTTTCTCAGATCTAGCTAAATTAACCTAACATCCCCCGCTGACCCACTACCACCACCCACTCTTCTTCCTTCCGAATCTACCATTGCTAACTTCGTTGGTAACAGAATTTCTTTTTTTTTAATCATCTCCTTCACTGATGATGATCATCTGGCTCTCCTGTTAGACCTCAGAAGTGTTCATTCCTTGAAAGTATTTTGCCTTAGTGCTCTGTTTGTAGTCACATCTTTGATGGAAGTCCCTTAATGTGTCTCTCTCACTCACTAGAGGCTTCCGGTAGAGCTATTAGGCCTACTGTACTGTGCTTTTATCAAGAAGCAATCATCATCCTAATTGACACATTCTAATCCTTACGGATCAAGCAGAATACATGAGAGGATAGATTATGTCATTCGGGTACAAGCTGCCTCGTTAAATGAGTTTTCAATAGCTACATTGTTTTATTATTAGATCTGAATGTTCAAGCAAATCATTAAGTTAAGCTGCAGTTCCCTGAAGTGAATGTTGAATTAACTGTGCTCCTTCCTCTCTTCCCTGTCGCAGCTTCCCATCTGTACCTGGTCTACAAATTTGTAACATTCTAGCTCTGTTCCCCTACCACTCCCTCCACCCACCCCACCCTCCATTTGAAACCCCGTTATTGATCAGCACCCATTCTTCCTTCGCCATCAGTAACTACCCCCTGGGGATCGCTACATCACACTACTGAAGAAGTTATGTGGGGTGTTTGTAAACGAAGAAAGCTTCGTTAGAAAGTGTTTTTTTTTTTCATATGTATAGGACTCATGTGCTAAATTTACTCCAGAGGCTCTCACTAATTTCTAATATTCAGTCTTGTTGAACAGCAAATTTAAAAATACTCAGTCTCTATGATGCTTATCAGATAATCATCAGGAAAAATTCTGCTTAAGAGAAAACTACCCTGCAGCATTTCCAGAGAATATTTTTTACTGTGCATAATCACCATTTTTCCCTTTCTTTTTGTCAATCTTTGCAGATGGAGAACACCCTGTACGAGCGACGTGCACCTTCCATCTGACCATCGTCGATGACGACATGCTCCAGAATAGCATCACTGTCCAACTTGCAGATGTCCGAATGGAGACCTTCCTGTCCGAGAAACTGAGGGACTTTATCGATACGTTATCCAGCATCATCCCCACCAACAAGAACTTCATCTACCTCTTCAGCGTCCGAGACGTTTTGGAAGACAGCGGACCCGGTGTCATGAACGTGACTTTTGCGGCTAAGTTTTCGGACGACAGGTTCTTCTCCTCTCAGTACCTCCAGGAGAGGGTGTACCTCAATCGCAGCCACCTCTCTTCCAGGATAGCCTCCACCATCTTACCGTTCGGCGACAACATCTGTCTGTGGGAAGTCTGTAGCGATTACTACGACTGCATAGACACCTTCAGCTTCTGGTTGCCCGGTGCGTTCATCTCCACGGATAAGGTCATCTTTCGTCCCATCCACCCGGGATCCATCCACAAGTGCGACTGCCCGTTGGGATTCTCTGGGAACTACTGTGCCACAGAGGTCAACTTTTGTTACTCCAACCCTTGCAAGAATAACGCAGAGTGCGTACAGACGGAATCCGGATACACGTGCATATGTGAGGACCGCTTTGCTGGTAAGTGTGTTTTACACTGATATTATCGTCACGTCGACTAGGAAAATAAACATGGAGTGTTCTTGCAAATCACTGTTTAATGTTCCCAGCTAAAGACAGTTTCTTTCTTCAGTGTTCTCTGTTTTGAACATTTTAATGCGACGTATATTTCACATACTATCGCATAAAATGTAATCTTGTCACTGTATACTACCATAATGAGGTGATGAAATAGTTCATCTCTGTCTCACATTGCCAGTTATGTTACACTAATTTTACACTAATTTATAAAGCTGTGGTTACCTACTATCAGCAACAGTGACATCCCAATAATGTTTTCAACTGCAACCTGCAACTGGACTTTAACTCAAAGCATCACCCCGCAATAAAAGAAAAAAAGAAGGTTTCACCTCTCATGAGTGCTTGTTGAGAACTCCTTTCTACTAAGTATCGTTCAGTAGTCTGTTCTCACACTCGAAGCACATGATGCGTTTCAGGTCTAGTCATGAATCAGGTTAAAGGCTTTTCATCCTCTTCATTCTTATTCCCTGAGAGGATATCAGATAGTTACATCTAGAGAGAGAAGAAAAAAAAGGGAATATCTATTCCAGGAAGTTTGAAGAATGCAAGTGTCTTTTCCTCATTACAAAAAACTGACATTCGTGTTCAATGGGTATATCAGGAGTACTTTATGCAATACTGACGATGGTAGTGTATGTATATGAACATGTTGTGTGTATTATTCAATATTCATATATGTACACCTGTGTGTTTGTATGTTTACATGTATGTCTCTCTCTGTGTATCTATAAATGTATTATCTATGTAACAAAGGTGTTTCAGTTAGAAAAATCAGAGATGAGGGATGGGTGCATAAATGAAGATAATTTACTTTGCTCCTCTCTTACCTGTCTCCGGTCTAGTTAAGCACTCTCCTCATCTAACTAAGCTACTAACTTGGTAACCGTTTAGCACTGTGCTCTCCCCCCTCCCATCCCCTCCCCATCCCACATCTGGCACTCCGCCTACTCCCCCTTGCCTTCGGAATCCACCATTCAGAAGCGAAACTACACATTTGTTTGAAGACAGTGATGTACATTCTGGAACATCAACTTAGTTTTTTTCATAATGGTGAATGTCTGCAGCTCATAAATTCCCAAACCAGTCAATTTGTTTTGGGGGGGGGGGGGGGAGGGTTTGTTTCTACATGAGTACTGAGAGTTAGAGTACCAATGAATCTTAGAAGTGTTTAATTTGCTCATTTACCCACAAATAATGTGCAGATCAAGTAAGTTACTCTGCAGAGCCGATGAGTGCTGTTTTTGTTTCATCCTGCTACAGCAGTGTGAAAACAAGCTTGTCCTTTCTTAATCAGAGCACATCCTTGTCATCTTCCCTTGACAACAACGACATGTCTTCTTCAGATCCAAAGTTAGACCGTATTAAATAAAATATACTGAGAGAGATGGTTGTATAGCCTATACCCAGCAGCATGCTGTGTAACTAAATTACCAGTCGCGAATGAAGTATTTAAACAAAACCGATGCCGCTACCGCATGAGTCATGCCTGGGAGACGAGTAGTAAGTGTGCATGCATGTGCATATAGATCTGTTTTTACGCGGAGTAATATTTTGCAACAGTCCAGAAAAACTAACAAGGTACATGTTTTGCCCGTAGGGGGTTATCGTCTGAGGGCTGAGTGATCAAGGTGTGAATCTCTCAATCAAGAGGGGTTGGTTTGATTCGGAGTATATTTAGACTGTCAACTGTCTAGAGGCTAAGATGCAATGCGAAATATTATCTGTGACATGCCGAGGGGTTGGATGACATTGACATTCGTTAGTTATGTAACAGGATAGGCGTCTCTTAGATCTCCCGCCGTGAACTGCGCTTGTATCGCTGCCTTACAGTATAAACGGGACATGGTGTGACATTGTTATTAAAATATTTACCCATAGATACAACAATATGATTGTAGTTGATGTAGTTGCTGCAGTCAAGTGGCACTTAGTAATGGACTAGTGAATTGGCCCCAGTGGATATATGTCCCTAATGACAAATTGCTTTTTCATATTTTGAAGTTTGAAATCTGTTTGAAGAAAGAAAAAAAACAATAGGTAATTAGTTAATTGATACTGAAGATTGTGAGGTTTCCAATCGACCAAATGTACTTCAATCGTCTTTTACCTGTGTGCATTCAACATATGAACAACTTGAACATATGAACAACTTGAACTTGAATATGAACAACTTGGAGTGTTAGCTCAGTGGTTAACGCTGGTGCCTTTCAATCATAAGGTCCCCTGTTGGAGTCACTCCCAGATTAATGTCGTTAAATATGAATGTAAGAGACTGACTTCGGTCAGCTTGCGGCATTGATAAGCCAATGAGGCTTCTTCGCGAGTTCCTGCTTGCAGGAGGAATCTAATATACATACATACGTACATATGGATTTCAAGTTGAACACCCACTTCCCCTTCTGAAGGCTTGCAACGACAAATCGAGAGTGATTTTCATCTGCTAGAATCTTAGAGAGGAAATTTTGTACCATTAACGAGCTGCTACTCTACTGCACTAAGCCTAGACAGTATGTAGCCCATGGTAGGTAAACGTGTAAAAGTCTAAGAGGGCCTGATGAGATCATGCTACTAGAATCGTGTTGGACTCTTTAAGGTCGTAAAATCTCCCAGAGGACAGCCTAATTCACCAGAACTATGCTAATGAAAAAGACTTATGTGGAAGAAATGTTATTAATGCAACATGGATGCAGACACCAAAATATTGTGTTTTGATGAGGCATTAATGATTAATTTTGCATATCAAATTAATTTCACAGGGTTTTGATGGGAGCTCAAATTTACACAGAAGTCGTAAAAAATAATAATAATTCATACTACATGGTTATTACAGTACTTCCTTAAAAAAAAACCAAGGGAGAAATGTATATTCCCCGCTGAGCTGAAAAATGCAACGACTGTTGTTCGTACACTAAATATTAAAAATTCAAATTAAATTGAGCCCTTCTTGAAGAAAGTAATGAAGAAAACGTCTAGCTAATAACAATAATATTTACTGTTTTAAACCCTAATAATGTTCAGCATACTAGTCCCACTGGTGGGTTTACTCTTCAAATCTTATTAGATCCCATGGGAGGCTGTTTTTATATTAAAAGTAGTTTAGACGCTTCATTTCAAACTGAACAACTTCTGCCAAAAGCACATAGTGATCTAAAATACACTTTGTTCAATTATGAAAAAGAGAAAAGAAATATAAAGTGTTTTTCTGTCAGCCATGAAAAAAAAATATATATAATGCATCCAGGCAAGTGCTATAATTGTTTGTTTCAAAATGCTGTTTGACCCGTGTAGACAGATAGTTGCTTCAATCCTCTCTTACCTCTGTCTCCTGTTTACAAGGCACTTCCCTATCTAACTTTCGACACTAGACCCCAGTGAACTCTAACCCCGGGGGTCATAATCAACCCACTTCCTCCTCCTCCTCCTCCTCCTCCTCCTCCTCCTCCTCCTCCTAAATCTACCACGTTTGATAGAGCACATTTGATTTCAAACAAAAAACTTTTCATCAGCGTGATTCAGCATTAGTCGTTTCATCTCCAACAATGACTTTTCCATTCCGGTCGGCTGGAGTTGGTTTTGCCCGATCATCATTCCTAAAATCAAAGTATCTTTTGACTTTGTTATTTCGTAGGTCCTTCTGTCCCACTTTGCTCGCATTCTGACATGTATGGGTAGGTAGATTCTTTTGTGAAAGACCTTGTCGGGTGCAATATATTATGAAAGGCTGGGAAGGGAGATCCAGGGTTGCTTGAATAACTCAAAGGATCGAGGCAGAATCCCGAACCATAATAATTGTTCTGCGTGATAGAAAAAACTATCATGAACAATATCCCCAAACTGCTTAGGAAGATCTTGTTCCATTTGTGATATATCACAGATTTAATTTATTTTCACAATATAAGACTGAAGACTTAATCAAGTCTGAATATGACGTTAAAAGTCACATGTGCTTCAATGTTTTATGTTTGTCTTTATCTACTACAATGTACAATTTTACAAATATTGAACCTCTTAATATGTCATATTAAATGATGGCGGCATTGGTTTCATTGACTAGTACACTGTTAACCTTATACCTTGAAAATACAAAAATCCTATTGGCATCAATGACATCATAGATTTACAAAATGAAAGCTCCCAGAAGGATCCAATAATTGAATATATAGCTTCCCAAACGGAACAAAAAATGTTCTTTCGCTGTGTGGGAGGGAAAGTTGTTCTTCATAAAGATCTGTGTCGTATAAGCCAAAGATGACGGTTTGGTTTTGTGTCCACTGTATAGAATGGTGAAATGAATTCCATTCAGCCCAACATACATCTCACTAATGAGTCAGGACTTGAAAATGATGCTTACTGCCAGAGAAGAATGTGAATGTATCCAGTAGAATGATATATATAGAATCAATACAATTGAAGCATAATTTGTATTTTATGAAGAATCATACATCCTCATACTGTTGTTATTGTGTTATAGTCAGTCACTTGATCTCTCTGACTTTTGTTTTTAAAAACAAAATGTTTCTGTTTTGTTTGTGCATGCATGCCCTAGGGCCGACATGTATTTTTGGTTTCCCTGTAAACATCTACCCCTGAAATATTTGATTAGTTGAAGCTATATTAGTGCCAGAGTATGCAGTAGTAAAATAGGATCATAACTACTCTCACCAAAAGTTAGTTTGACATACCATGATGAAGTAGTCATGGACATGTTTCAGTTTATGAAATTGAAATAAATCTGTATTCCATTCTGCTTTGCTCAGACAAGCATGAAAAGGTCACAGTACATTTCCAGGACATGTTTCTTGCCAGGAACTATTTTGGAAACAAGAGAGCCCACTGCAAATAACTCCCAGTTCCTCCAGGGAATGTGAAATGAGCTTTGGTACATTGTTACCAATGGAGCCTCCACCGCCAACCGTCAAATTCCATGCAACCAGGCAATTTATCATTTCTTTCATTCAATCTTGAATATTCCAGAACGTTGATGTCTCCCATGTTGATCAACGGAGGCCTTGCCCGCAAATTTTCAATTTTGGCAAAAATTATGTTGGAACTTGATGAGGGGGAGGGTGCAATAAATTTAGAAAATGGAGATGGCAGGTCTATATAGCAACTATCTATAGGGAAAGCAATTACACTGGACTCTTGTTACAGTTCATTTTTGAAAATTTGAAAGAAGACCTTTCTTTCGTCGAGAAGAGGAATCGATTGGAAGTTACTTCCATTTGCTATAGTGGGAAAATTGAGCGATACAGTCATGCTCTTTATAGCAGAGTTGTAATCACACTTAAAAGTGGAAATTATACTGAAAATACTGACAATGACTTGGGGTGTGTGATGGATATCGGTTAGTCAGTGTGTGTGTTTGTGATTCATGCTAATATCAAAAAAGACATCGCTGAAGGTCAGCAGAGATAATCGTGAGAAAGTGTATTTTGACTCATAATTGTGAGTCTCAACTGGGGAATAATTTATAGGACTTTTATATGATCAAAGTCTGTTATTTCAAGTTATTATAGTGACAAGTGGCATTGAAAAACAATTATCTATTGTTTACTTACCTGTCTCCTCGTGACAAAAGTACTTTCATCCAACCGTGTGGAGCCATTTGAATACTGAACAACTACTATATCCAAGTGATTTAAACTAAAACCTGAGAATAAATAAACAGTTCAGTTTTAATCCCGAAGAATTGAACATGGGCGTTCTTTCTTTCAAGTATTAACACTGCATTGCCTTTTTACCTCTATACAGCTGTTCAAGTAGTTATCATATTCACTACTCAAATTCTTACTAATGCATTAAACAGATGAAAAAAGATGAAAACAAAATGGAATTCATTCAAAAGTCTGTTTTAGCTTAATAATGCAATTTTCTTTGTAAAAATGTCACAAAATGTGTATGGTTCTAAAACTTGACAAGTATCAGTATTCATTTACTCATGAAATAGATTTCATTTATAATTGATCAACTCATGCGACTTTAGAAAATATCACTGCCGTTGAAATTGCTCTTGACAAGCAACAGTAAAAATAATTTTCCCCTTTCCCCTCCCTTGCCCATCCCTTGCCCCTCCCTTGCCCCTCCCTTGCCCCATCATCTATTCCCCATAGCAGGTTGCCCGTCATTCTGTGATGCAGTTAACCTCAGCCAAGTTGGCGACCAAATAAATTGTTTGAAAGAATGCCAAATATGCATTTTCTGTTATTTTACGACAATTTGACAAATAAGCAGGAATGGTGTGAGTTCACAATTCATTGCAATTGGGATCTCAAATTGACAATTTGTTGTATATACTTTATGCAACCAAATGCAACCAAATGCAACAAACATCAAATTTGTCATTTTTGGCCTTTTAAATGCCAAACTGGCAACCCTTCTTCACAATATGACTGGACTATTGGAAGATCAGTTCTTGTAAATGGTCTGTCCCAAATTCATGTATTTACCCCTCCCTTATCCCCCCCTCCCTTCCCCACAGAATGCATAATTTTCTCTCTTTTTCAGGAGTGTATATACTGTAGATTACTACATTGTAACATATAACTTTCACTAATGATGCATTACATTTTCAAGTGATCAGTTCAACCGCCTTTGGAGTGGTGGCTCCCCGGAGTGATTGCAGGCTCGATGCTTACACATCACACAGCATACTGTAAAATTCTTGAAGATTCTTCTGACCACAGTTATCCAGCTCCCATAACATACAATTAGGTTTTTTATTACTTGTGTGTGACTGTACTATCAACCCAAATTGATGTTAATATATCCTGTTCACAGTTGGTAAGTGTCTCTGTCCTCTCGGCTCTCTCAGAAAGAGTTGAAATCACTGAAGTGAACACCAAGATACGTTCATGGTCAAGTAATGTAACCAAATACTGACTGCATGAACCCCTCGCTTCTGGCCGTTGTCTTCATGGCTTTGCTCTAACTTGTTTAGAGTTTAGACGAAACTCTTGATCTTTAACAGCTTTATAAAATGGATCCCGGTGCCTCAGTTATTGTCTCTATAACCATGGAGGTAAAAACCTGTTTTTACCTCCATGCTATAACGTACTTGTGCTGAATAGCTGCCTCAAAATCACCATAACCCAGTAGTGTCATGTCTGTACAGTCAGGTAACAGGAAGATAAGATACATGTATGTGAAAGCATATATACTCTGTTAGTTTATAGCCTTCCAAACTCCGCCTACCAGGAATGCTGAAATTAGTGCAAGAAATTGAGAGGTTTAGAAATGTCACTGACAATGTTTACAAATGATCTTTTAGTGAGATTGAGGTGGGGGGGGGGAGGGGGGAATCCAGGTATGAAAATTGACTTGTTACATGGAATACCCAGAATAAATACAGTTTCTGGAATGGCTGGAACTTATCCCTGACATCTCTAAAACCACAAGAAGGTACATCCAGGAGTAAAATCGAAAATCGTTGGGGCAAAAAATGGAAACAAATGTCAAGGCCTGTTGATTGGTTGTTTCGGAAGAAAGGGGGTGACCATAGATGGAGGGTCATTGGATGCGCAGAGCAAGAATGTTACCTGTGTTGAATGTTAATAGGCTAGGGTAGATTCTTGTGCATAGGTTTAGGAGACAGGTAAGTATCGTTGTTCGTAAATACCCAAACCAGTAAGTTTTTGGGGGTTCCGACCCATTACATCTGGTACAGTAGACTGATGGGACGATTCCACGAACCTAACAGTAACATAAAGTGTGTTCACTTTATATGGTGCACCCTTTCATGCCTGCACAATATCTTACGGTTGTGCTGGAGTCTGCAACATTCCTAAAATAGTCAGCAATATTCCTTAAAAACACATACAAACACACACACAAATTAACTCCCTTTATTAATATAGTTTACTCTACACCAAAGAAGAGTACAGTAACATATTTTGAATTTCTACTGGCTGCCTAGAATGCTTAAATATAAGCAATATGTACCCCAAATATAGAGCACCCTACTAGCATATTATATCTAGGCAAGCTGTGTTGTATTGATTTATATATATAACACTGCAGCACAGTGTGGAAGTTTGATTTTGACTGACCATGTACAATTCTAACATCACGCAGAGTCACCAAGGATAAGTAAATACTCTCTGTTAAGTTCAAGACCACCACCGATGCAGAATCAATTTTGGCTGCTTGGTCAGAGATGATTGGCCTGTTTGAGAACCGAACATCTTTTTCTTATATCCATCCCCCCCCCCTCGCATTCCGGTTTAAAAAAACATTTAGAGTTGTCTTTGAATCTGTGGAGTTGATGGATTTTCTGTAACACTGTATCCAACACACAGGTCTATTGATATTAGGATGTTGACAAATATATGCTGAAGTTGTATTGGCGTCACTCCCCAACTCTTCAGCATAGTATCCACTCTCTGATCTAACAGCGTACATGAAATCAGTTTCATAACATTTTAGCGTTGCTGCCCGTGCAGTTGACATTAAAGCAGCAATTTGCGTTGATTCTCGAGATTTTCCAATCCTAGGATATTATATGATACTATACCAATGAAGTAAACTAAGCTAACTGAAAAGTTTCAACTCAAA
>JAIPMN010004619.1:5187-24988 GCA_020650975.1 Apostichopus californicus
GATTATAATATTACCATGTGTTGATCAGTCATAGTGGTCCTATCTAGTTACTTGACTTGACAAGTTGCAATCTATGACTGTGGATTATAATATTACCATGTGTTGATCAGTCATAGTGGTCCTATCTAGTTACTTGACTTGACAAGTTGCAATCTATGACTTTGGATTATAATATTACCATGTGTTGATCAGTCATAGTGGTCCTATCTAGTTACTTGACTTGACAAGTTGCAATCTATGACTTTGGATTATAATATTACCATGTGTTTATCAGTCATAGTGGTCCTATCTAGTTACTTGACTTGACAAGTTGCAATCTATGACTTTGGATTATAATATTACCATGTGTTGATCACTGTCATAGTAGTCCTATCTAGTTACTCAACTTGACAAGTTGCAATCTATGACTGGATTATAATATTACCATGTGTTGATCACTGTCATAGTGGTCCTATCTAGTTACTCCACTTGACAAGTTGCAATCTATGACTTTGAATTATAATATTACCATGTGTTGATCAGTCGTGGTCCTATCTAGTTACTTGACTTGACAAGTTGCAATCTATGACTGGATTATAATATTACCATGTGTTGATCACTGTCATAGTGGTCCTATCTAGTTACTCCACTTGACAAGTTGCAATCTATGACTTTGGATTATAATATTACCATGTGTTGATCACTGTCATAGTCGTCCTATCTAGTTACTCGACTTGACAAGTTGCAATCTATGACTGGATTATAATATTACCATGTGTTGATCACTGTCATAGTGGTCCTATCTAGTTACTCCACTTGACAAGTTGCAATCTATGACTTTGGATTATAATATTACCATGTGTTGATCAGTCATAGTGGTCCTATCTAGTTACTTGACTTGACAAGTTGCAATCTATGACTGTGGATTATAATATTACCATGTGTTGATCACTGTCATAGTGGTCCTATCTAGTTACTCCACTTGACAAGTTGCAATCTATGACTTTGGATCATAATATTACCATGGGTTGAAATCACTAGTAGTATACAACTTCATCATAACTATTTGAGAAGAGAACTTTTGTGTATTTTCCGTTTGGCTAAAATACACGAGTGGAACCATGGACTAGTCGGTCACCCAGCCAGTCAGTACGCAAGTTTGTAAGCCGTGTTTGCAACCTGTCGCCGCCTTCCTTGCAATCAACACATAACACACACATACATAAACCCACACACATACATAAACTCACACACACAGCTACATACATTCACACACACACGTACTTGAAGTTTGGTTATTTGACTTTGTTAACAATGGAAACATGCCATACCTGAACTGATCATTAGGTGAAACTCCATCAGGATCACTTGCCATGACTGTTATGTTACTTTTACACACACATTTACTTGAAGTTTGGTTATTTGACTTTGTTAACAATTGAAACATGCCATACCTGAACTGATCATTAGGTGAAACTCCATCAGGATCACTTGCCATGACAGTAATATCACTGTTTACACACATATTTACTACAAGTTTGGTTATTTGACTTTGTTAACAATTGAAACATGTCATACCTGAACTGATCATTAGGTGAAACTCCATCAGGATCACTTGCCATGACAGTTATATCACTGTTTACACATATTTACTTGAAGTTTGGTTATTTGACTTTGTTAACAATGGAAACATGCCATACCTGAACTGATCATTAGGTGAAACTCCATCAGGATCACTTGCCATGACAGTAATATCACTGTTTACACACGTATTTACTACAAGTTTGGTTATTTGACTTTGTTAACAATTGAAACATGCCATACCTGAACTGATCATTAGGTGAAACTCCATCAGGATCACTAGCCATGACAGTTATATTACTGTTTACACACATATTTACTAGAAGTTTGGTTATTTGGCTTTGTTAACAATTGGAACATGCCATACCTGAACTGATCATTAGGTGAAACTCCATCAGGATCACGAGCCATGACAGTTATATCACTGTTTACACATATTTACTTGAAGTTTGGTTATTTGACTTTGTTAACAATGGAAACATGCCATACCTGAACTGATCATTAGGTGAAACTCCATCAGGATCACGAGCCATCACTGTGATGATTGTATTACCGGGGCCAATGCTTTCAAGTACAGTGCTCGAATACGTCGACGGATCAAACACAGGCGGTTCATTTTCATCAGTCACAGTAATCGATACAGTAGCTCTATCTGTGAATCGTCCATCACTAACATCGACCTCCAGGGTATAAGATGTCTGCCCGCTCTCAAAATCTAACACCTGCAAAGAAAAGAGCAAAAGAACGATACCTTCCATAATAAGTCCGCTGAGTTTTGTGTTGAGTTGGAAGGAGACTAAGAGCAGTTACAGGATTTTGAATGAAACTGTTCGTCAGATTTGTAACATACAACGCTGCTTCACGGCATTTGGACGATAAGTTGGCTGCCTCATCAAATGTTGCCATAAATGTGAATGACCTTTGTACCATCCAAACTTTGTACCATCCAAAGATTTACTGGCAGTTTTTATCCTTCTGCTGTGAAGATATTCCATGCGCACCAAAACCGTTAAACAATTTTATACTTTGAAGACTTTATATTGAATATGAGGGCATTTATATAGTTTTGTACGCTTTAATATTTTGTAGGTCGTTTTATATTTTGTTCATCTTTATATTTTTCATATCTATGTATATTATACGTCTTATATGTTGTTTACAATTTTTAATGTTTTGAGCTCTTGTTATCAACCAATTTCCATTGTATTTTTATATGATTGGCTGAATAAATATCTATCTATCTAAACAAGGACATCAATGTCCAAGAAGGTAACAACAGACCCAGCTGCTTCTCAGAACTATATTATTTGCTCCTGCAATTGTCTCCAATCGCCCCTCTCCTCTCCACTTCTTCTAATTCACTCACAATTGTTTATCCTTTCCAATCCCTGGCTATATATATCTCTTCTGCATTATTTATTCTCAGGTCAGGTCACCGATTGCGGCTCTTTGACGGTTTAATCTTACTACCAAATGTCCTGTCTTCTGTCTTGTTCACTCATCTTCATTTTCTCACTTACCCAATTTAAATGTTTGTCTAATCTACTTGAATGCTTCTTTTTTCCCTACTAGGTATGGACACATCAGGCCCTCCACCTTTTAAATATGCATTTACCTTCACAGGCCTTTTGAAGGAGGAAATAAAAACAAAGTTGGTTAACATTCCCCCCCCCCACCCCTCCCCTCTTCAATATTAACTACTCCACATTATCTCTCACATTCAGTCGCCCATTGAAAGTGCAGGAGGCTACATTGCATGACTGACCTTGTAGACACGGGAAGACTACGAAACAAAAGAGAACAAGTTTTACCTTCTGGGGATAAATCAGGCCTCGTAGTGTTGGTGTATCAGTATATACTGCAAATGCGTCGTCTGTGTCACCAGACACAATTACAAAAGACACCTCATGTGTAAGCTTCAGATCGGCGTCCGTGGCCATCACTTCCACGGCAGTGTCTCCGAGAGGCAAGGTCTCAGGAATGGTCTCGCTGTAGGACCTTGGATTAAACACTGGCGCATTATCGTTGACATCCTCAATGGTAATGGTTGCAACAGTCTCAGCTTTTAAGAAACAGGAAAAGGTACAACAGTTTAAATTACTGACATGATTTTTACCAATGTAACTGATTTGGTATTTTATAAGGATAACTGCTCCTTGGCAATCAGCATAGGAAACACCATATATCTGAGTGGTAGGCAGAATAATGTGTTGAGGTACCAGTTCACAGAGGGTATATATTTCATTTATATGATGCTGCAGCAATAGGAATAATCAAAGAGCACTGGTGACTTAGGGGCCAAGAGTACATCATACTACACTGTATATTAAGGTAATGCTAATAACAGGACCGGCAAATTAAGAACAACACACATGGTTCTTCAGAGGTCCAAGTGTTAAGACTGTATCATCAGCTTATATGTAACAGTTTTGAAAGACTGTCTTTTGTAACCAATTCATTCCTCAATTGTTTAATTAAACACCGTTTGGTTGTAGTCCAACAGTTCAAATGCAATAGAATGGTAGGTCAAACTGTCATATATATTGTACATCCCAATTCACATTGTTTTTTTTTTCTTTCTTTTTTCCATCTTTCTGTTTGGTTGGGGTTGTATCTTACCAGTAGAAGTACCATCTGTAGCAGTGACTTTTATTGTGTATGTATCCTGTGTCTCGGCATCCAGTTCATTGGGTCCTACATCGGTAGTAACCACTCCAGTATCGGAATCGATTGTAAACTCGTCGCTCCCATCATTTGGATCATTTGGGTCGGGTACGATGGCATACATTAAACGACCGTTTGACGTGTTAGGATCATCTCTGTCCTCGGCAATGACTTCCATTACTTCCGTACCTATAGAATAAAACCGTTAATTATTACCTTCAATCAAATCAAATAAAACTGTTAGCTAACTGCTTATCCACTAGAGAGCCTGTGTAGGAGAATGTGTCAAAGTAAGTTGGCCTGACGTTTCGATCCTAGCAGGATCTTCTTCAAAGGCTTTGAAGAACGTCAGGCCAACTTACTTTTACACAATGATTAGCTTCATATACACCAAAGTGGCTTTAAAGAAATATCTAAGATGGATAGATACATTGATAGATAGATGGATAGATACACAGATAAACATATATAGATAGAAAGAAAGATAGATGGATAGATGGATAGATAGATAGACAGACAGACAGACAGACAGACAGACAGATAGACAGACAGACAGACAGATAGATAGATAGATAGATATATTGATAGATAGATAGATAGATAGATAGACAGACAGACAGACAGACAGACAGATAGATAGATAGACAGACAGATAGATAGATATATATATTGATAGATAGATAGATAGATAGATAGATAGATAGATAGATAGATAGATAGATAGATAGATAGACAGATAGATATATTGATAGATAGATAGATAGATAGATAGATAGATAGATAGATAGATAGATAGATAGATAGATAGATAGATAGATAGATAGATAGATAGATAGATAGATAGATAGATAGATGGATAGATAGCTCACCTTCTATCTATGCCAAGATGAAATAGACATACACAGGTGGTAAATATATAAAGACAGAAACTTTCATATTAACCTTGTTATAAAATTATAGTCTATTAGAAATAGAACATGTACTTTTACATGACCTTGGAATCTATAAAGCTTGTCGGTTATGCGGATAGAGATAGTAACAGAGTTCCAAAGCTATACCCCACAAAAGCGAAGGCTCTAGTACCAAATTTGGTGCGTACCCCTGGTACAAAAAGTAACAGGGGAGCCAGGCGAGAAACAATAATAAGGTTCTTAAGGTAATCAGGAGCAGTATTAGTGTGAACACATCTGTGGACAAGCAACATGATTTTAAATTGGTAGAGACATCATCCCTTATAAATACTAAATGAAAGTAATATTCAACTCTTTAGCATTATCATCATCAAATATATCACAAGTTTTGACTTTCATTTCAGAATTAAGTATCACATGTTTTACCGTATCAATGTTATAGTCTGCTGAAATACCTTCAATTAACTACGGATCTTAATTTTACGATTGACTGTTATTCGATGTAACGCAGATCAAATTCGGAAAGGATATAAATTTTTTTTTTATTATTTACCTATCAAAAAATGAAAATTTCTTTCACAACCTTTGTTCATTATCCGAAATGGAAAACTTCCATGGGTTTTATGGAAACACTTTAAGTTTACAACCTCCTAGACGACATACCTCTCGGAGACCCTTCTGGAACGGACCCAGCATATTCAACCTGTGGGAAACTTGGCTCATTGTCATTGATATCAGTCACGTTTACCAGAACTGTAGCGTATCCTGAGAGACCTTGTCCATCTTCATCCGTCGCTATAGCGATGAGGACATATGAAGCTTGCTCCTCTCTGTCCAATACTTCATTGATGGTGATAACACCTGTCCGTCTATTAATCGAGAAGATACTATTGGCACCGGTACCATCTAGGCTGTATTCGATTACACTGGCAGCGGTGTCACCGTCGACTGCGTTAACCTTGGTAGAAAGGAAAAAAACAAACAAAGCTTGAGTAAATTGAAATTGAAAACTATTTATTTCCACTTCACCATAACATAAACAAAGTGAACATATAACATTTGAATATACAATACAAATACATTCCATAGGAATTAAACAATTGATATATACAAATGATGTGAAGTGGGGGAAACCTGGCAGAAGCAGTGCTTATCAAGGCCAGGCCACCAACAAAAAACACAGACAACCCCCCCCCCCCCACCAAAATACACCTAAACATAGGAAAAGAAACTAGAAACTTTACACATGCTTATTTAATAAAGACCGTTTTAGTTGTCTTTTAAAATGTTAAAGTAATTTTGAACTATTGACCTGGGTAATACTATCCTTGGGAATCATTTGGCGACTACATTATGTAAAGAACATTAAAGAGTTTAGAGGGCGTCACAAAATGATCACAAAACAAAATACTTTAGTTCTGTGTATAAAAGCTGTTATACATCTTAATTAAAAAAAACAAAAAAACAGATCATCATCCCACCCCCCCCCCCGCCTCCATCAGCTCGCACATTGCAATATTATACCTTCTTCCATTACCATAACATTTAGGATATGCTACATACCTCTAGGAGGATTCCTGGTATACCATCACTGCTCTCCTCTTCAATATCAGCTTCGTAACGTATCTGATCGAATTCTGGTCGTTTGTCATTGATGTCGATCACGTTCATGTAGATGGTCGTGACAGCCGAATGCAGTCCGTCGTTCGCACTGTACTCCAGAGTGTAATTTTGAACTTTTTCGAAATCCAGTCCGACTGCAATGGAGATTTCCCCCGAATCTGCGTCCACTTCAAAGACACCGTTCGTGTTTCCATTGGTGATGAAGTATCTCAATGTGCTGTCTGTGGGCAATGACAATGATATGCATGAGAGAAACAGAAATAATAAATCATGAAACATTCCTTTCTTGTGGTTTATCCCTCCCCCAACTTGTTCCTATGAAAAATGACAGCCCCAATACATACCGAACCTGCCAAACAAGGATTTGCATGGAAGTAAAAATTATATCTTTGGGGAACTACAAACAAAGTGGAGTGATGCAAATATGCACAATAAGTAAAACTTTATTTCTCCTAAAAGAAATTTCACGACTCGCAATTTATAAGAAAGGTAACAAAATATAAAAATGGAAATATGTGTATATACAAATAATCAGAGAGCTGTAATGATAGGACTGTTAAACTTACCAATGTCTAAATCAGAGGCTGTCACCTGAGCTACCGCAAATCCTATGGACTTATTCTCGAAGACACTTACAGTGTATGACTCACTCTCAAAAGTGGGTGGGTTATCGTTGATGTCAAGAATGTCAATCCGTACACTCGTTTGTGCTGAGAAGAATAAGTGATCATGCAACTTTTAAAAAAAGAAAAATTTTTCGGATGGAGAGAGGAGTTTTCACTTTAAAATGAGGAAAAAAATCAATCAAATTACGAGATACCTTTTTTTGGGTAAGAAGACAAAGTAGAGATTAGATTAGGAATTTCTTATGGTCACATGACGGCTGCTGTAACAATGTGAGGGCATTAATTAAACGATAAGTAATTGGTCCGGCCACGCCATCTTCATGACTTACCTCTGTTCGGTAGAGTCGTTCCTCCAGCTAAGGGCTCGACATTCTGCGCAATCACATTTATTAAATAGGTTTTAGTTGTTTCTCTGTCAAATTCAACAGTGGTTGTAATTTCTCCAGTGGTAGGGTCAATAGCAAAGTTTTCCCAATCCACATTTTCAGTTGGTTGATCGATGGAGTATCTCATCTGAAACCAAAAAAAAAAAATACTTATAGTATAGCGATGTTTGGCAATCAGAACTTTGAAGACAGGATGAACCAAAACATAGCTAAAAAAAGATTTGTCCAAACAAATTAAAGTTTCACACAATAAAAATTAAACACTAATGAACACTAATGTTTGTATTGGATTATTCACCATCCTAATTCAGTCTTAACTTTACAATGCGGGCTTCTCCGGCATTTCTTATGACAGCACACTTCATATCTGTTTAACAATCTTTGCAGTAGAAGTCAAAGCATGTCAAACATGAATGATGAACTTGCATACTGTGGTGATCGGGTGATCGACTAGTACACGGTTCCACTCGTCCAGTTTCGCCGAATGGGAAAACACGCTTTAGAAAAGACAAAGTCAAAATGCTTAAAAAAAACAGTTAGCTTGATGTAAAAATTTGAAACAAACAATATTTAAAATGGATCTCCTCTTCGATAATTATAGACAAAAATTGTTTAGGTTGCAGGCTGGAGAGCCCGATTGGAAGATTATCTGTCTACAAAAAAAAAAAGCGACTATGTTTGACGTTCGGTTCACTACAGTTTTGAAACTGGATGAGAAAAGTTGCAGAATCACGCTACTTTCACAAAAGCTTGGATTATTGAAGTTTCATTGGCAGCAATCAGTACTTAACAAAATTGTTTCAAAGAATCTGAAAAAGATTGAAGATAGTGCCGTCACGTCATCAAGGTATACGACAGTCACGTCATCAAGGTATACGACAATAACTGTCGACAGTTTGGGTCATTAAAATGAAAAAATTTGAGGAAAATCAGAAGAAGTCGTAGTTATGGGTATGTGTCGGTTTCCTGGCCGTTGGAGTACCGTGTTCGAGGACTTTGACAAGGGGATCGAGGACTATACGTGGGTTAACAGACAAAAACACAGATGACAATTGAACAAACCTCTCGGAATTGTGGAGTACTGTCTGCATCCTCTGCAACCACGGTAGCTACAGATGTACCAACCACCGAATGTTCCTGAACAGTAGCATCAAAATCAACTAAGGGAAACCGTGGTGGATTATCGTTGACATCCAATAATATGATCTTGACACTTTCCTGAGTTGGAAACGACCCCACGACTCCTTCAGCAACTATAGTCAGGTCAATTCTGAGAGGGGGGGAAAAAAGCACAGTAGGGCGCATCGATGGAATGAAAGCCTTACTTACAATTACCATACAGAAGAAGCATTGCTGTAACAAATTTGTGATCTGAACGATGATACATGCAGTTACATTACAACTTACCTTTGGTTAAGTATAGTATATAAGTGACAACTTAAGTATAAAATCAATTCCAACTGTGAGTGAAAATGTTTCCTTGAGCTACTTTTGTGTCTCTTTTCCAACTTTTACCAATTGACAATAACTTTTTTCATGGAAGGAGAAGCATATCAGATCATTTCATGTTTTGACATAATACCTTCATACTTAAACAAATTGCAACTGCTGGTTTATTATGTTAAACTCAAAGAACAATCTTGAGATGATTCATGAAACTTCCTCAAGCAAACAGCTGAAATCTCCCAAAGTTTTACACCTTGCATTCAACTCCAATATTCTACTCATTTCTTATCTATCTTAGAAATAAATCCATTTACAAAAGCAAAACAAGCTTTAACTCACTCTTCAACAGTTTCAAAGTCTAAATCTGCTGATACAATAATGGTTGCTTTTGTAAAGCTTTCGTCATTAAGCAGCAAAAACTTCGCCGGAAAGTTCGTCCCCGGTCGGGCGCCTCTCAGCAAACTGTATGTGATCCTGGCATCAGCTACGCTTCCAGGAAAATAAGCACTGTATTCTCCGATCTCATTTTCGAGTGCATTGGTGGAAAAGTTCTCAGGGATAGTAATTACTTTGTCAAAGTCATTGAAGATGGGAGCAGCATCGGTTGAGTCTACAATCCTGATGGTGAGAGTCTCTGTGGTTTGGCGTATGCCATCGGAGGCTCGGATGGTTCCTGTCCAAGTTTGATCAGCCAGCTGGGAAATCAAAGACACAGATGGCCGTATTAAGCATTGACAACCAGAAAGCCAGTTGGAATTGGTGATTCCTTGCCATATGATTTTGCTAAAAATATCAGCATTCCTATCTGACTGATGTAGGGTTAAATTTGTCCAAGATTTTAAGTAAGAACCAGAAAAGATCAGTGATTTCAAGCTTGTTTGTTTATAGCACTTCCCTGTGGCGTCAACCAAGTAATTCACTGGTATACGATTTCGCAGTATAGAATTTTTATTCCAAAATGTTTCAATATCCAGGAAGAACAGTCTTCCTACATGAAATATAGACACATAAATGTATGAATAAATGTATGAGCAAACGGACAATTTCTTTCACCAATTTTGAGCTAGTAAATCGGTTCGACAACCAAACCATCCCTTTAATAATTGTTATATGAATGAATGAGAGTTATATGACATTGTTTATCCTTTGTGAAATATTTTCACAACCTACTGCCATGTCATCTAGTATAAATCTCAGAGAAGAAGGCAAATTTTTAGGCCATTTAAGACACCTGAAGCCGATTTCTGAGACCATTTGAAACACCTTGAAGCTCAGGGGGTGAAAACTGATAAGAACAGTGTTAGTGCACATTCAAAGCAACAATCTGAAGCAGATTTCATTTCTTGGATGATTGTATATTTTATTGAAGTCCTATTGAGATCCTTAACAACATTAAATGAACTGAATTTGACCAAACTAAAGAGATATTAACATTTTAAGAACTTCCATGTTTAAGGCCCGCCCACTCTTTTAATATTCATGAGATGGTAACAACAAACAATAGGGCACATCAACACATCATGGGACATCTGCCTACCAAGCATGACACATGTGGTTGTTGAGCTACCGTGTTTACAAGCTAGCAGTCACATCCACACACACACATGCACACCAGCACGATTACAAAGGTTACTGCATGCATTTTAACATACTTTGGTCACTTGTCACCAACCCCAGAAACAAGTGCAGCTGAAACAATAAAATGGATTTTCTACATGGAATATTTGAAATCCATCCAAGCTATACATAGTGAGATACGTTACATACAAGAAAGGATGCAACATACAGAGGCCATCACCATTACATGGATCACTTGCATTTCCAGCTTTTAAAATAGGTTAAATACAAATACAAATATATCGTGACGATAAAATAATTTACATGGACCAACAGTGAGACCATCCATCTAGTAAATGTGGCATGTATTCATTTCGTTGATATCTCTGGATGAAGAAGTATTTGCCACTTAATTCATAGAAACAGTACTATAACCCCCTTAACCAATTTTTATTTTTATTATTGTCATGTTTAATGAGGGTAGTCCTGCTCAGTGCAGAAGCAGTGCTTTCCAGAGGAGCCCTCAAAACCAATCCATCAACATAGGCTGACAATTTATCTTGCAGAAATTGAAAATGTGAAAGGAACTTGTTGACCTGTACACAAACATGTACATGTTACATTTATGCAACCAATGACCCCAGTGACTAACTAAACCAATCCTCACACACTATCAAGAAGAAGCAGTTGGAATGCCGACTGCTTCAACTGTGGGAACAAAGCAGGGTGAATTTGACAGGGTATAAAAATTAAGTGGCTCGTGAAAACAAATGATACTGTCATATTCATGAGGCACGTATACATGATAACATAACTTACTGGTTCCAAGTCTTGCCTCACAACGACCTCACCAGTAGTAGGCACCATTCTGAAGTATTCGATACCAGAGGAGTCCAACGAATATGTTATCACCGAGTTCAAGTCCGGGTCCACTGCTTCTACTGTTACCACCCCTTGTCCGACTGGATGACTCACTGGAATCGTAGCTGCAATAAATCCAAACAATTCAGCTTGTTTAACCTATTGCTTGTGTCGATCACGTGAACCAACGCTTACATACAAGGGTTATAGTGGTTCCCTTCTAAGCACTGTGTCAGAGTAGAAGCTGCAGCAGCTGCAAAAATTATGCTGCAGAGAGGCTGAATGAACATAATAACCAGAATGCAAAAATGCATTGTGGTTTCGATGATGTAACATGAGCAGTTTTCAGCATATATCTGACGTAATGTATAGTGAGGGTGTACATGTTTTCAAGGGTTTCACAATCTGACCCCTGGTGACCACAAATGACCTTTGCCCCTCCATTAAAAACAAGAGGCTTCTTGTACTCAATGTGGTACTTCTACACACTAAGTATTAAGTTGGTCCGACCTTTCCTTCTTGAGATATCGTGTAAACTTACAAGCTGGGCATCACAAACGCACTCACACACACATATACATACACACATACGCCACCATGAATGCATAGGTTTCGATTATCATCAAAACCAAAACAATGGAGATCTTTTCTGCAGACCAGCATTGCGTGTTGTGTGAAATTGGCGAGAACAAAAGATTTCGCCCTACACAGCCTGGCTGCAGTGATGCTGCAGCAAAACTCTGCATCCAACATTTGTGACACCGCTTGTGACTTGTGACAGGATCCCTTGAAATGATCACAATTACATTTTAAGGCCAATTTCCTGAATGATTTGTAATGGACTTTGACACATATGGGTCAAAAGGTCTTCAATGCACTTTTTAACTACAGAGAATGGAGATGTTTATGTTCGAAATACCAGATATCTGTTAGCTAATTTCAGTTAGTGCCTCCCACCTGGACCTCCTGAATACGAAGAGAACCAGACAAAATGTGTACAAACTTACCCTCGTACTGGTTTCTCCTGAAGCGTGGTCTCGCATCATTTACATCTTCCACCAAGATAGTAAATGTACACAGACCGACGGAGGGGTCTCTAGCTTTATCTCTCGCCAGGGCAGTCACTTGGTAAGATGGATTCATCTCGCGGTCGGGGGCGAACGTAAGAGTAATCACACCTGTCTCTGCATCCATGACAAATGGATTTTCACCGGTGCCTTCCCATAACAGCCTGTAAGTCAGCTCTGCATTAGAACCTCTGTCAGCATCTGTAGCAGAAACCTGTGCAACAAAGCAGTGAAAATTGTATCATTTCCTGAATGATTTTGTAATGGACTTTGACACATATGGAAAAAAAGGTCTTCAGTGCACTTTTAACTACTGAGAATAGAGATGTTTATGATGACCCTGACCTATACCAAGTATGACATCAATCACAAATTTCCTTCTTGATATACCATGTTTACGAGCTAGGACGCCACACACACACATACGCAAACTTGACTGCATAGGTTCCAATGGATGCAGAGCATCAGAACCAATGAAGACATACTGTACATGTGTGTATGTATCTGTATGTACAGTATAAATAACATATCTTTTGAAATAACTTTTTGTACGTGCGTGCGCCTTGCCGTCCTTAGTGTTGGCCTTGTATGTTCCCGCACATGTGCTTACCTGCAATACAACAGGGTCTTCTGTAGCGTCTTCATCTAGGACTTCTGAAACAGTTGGTCTGTAATTGCTACAATCGGTAAAGACTGGAGCATTATCATTGACATCATTCACCACAATCTTGACATCTGCTGTGGACTTGAAACCAGTTTCATCAGTAGCCGCTACAACCACATCGTATTCAGCATCCGGTAGGTTTTCGTCCCCTACAGCCGTCAGCTTAATAACTCCTAAAACAGCCACAAACACACAAAAAAATTTAAAAAGAGTGAGATATGACGATAAGACTGAAATGGTAAAAACGCTGCAAAAAGACTAAAACCTCTATTTTAACAATTTAACTACAGTTAGGCAATAAATATTCCACTTGCTTTAGAACACATTAGACAGATATTTTCAAACTTCACTGTTTCTTTAAATTCAGATCGATAAGACTAGGGATTCTGGTTCGCACTGTAGGGTTTAACATGCAAATTGACCTCTTCTTATATAGCCAGCAACAATGCCAATAAAATTCAAGAGAAATTGTCAGACGTTACTTACTTACTTATGATAGAGAGATACTATAAACTGATAAGACTCATAACAGCAGCTAAGATACATCTCATTCATTTTAGGTGAGACCTTTAAGACCTCAGACTTTGGTAAGTCTAAAATCCTGCCATAGAACCACTAGTGACTGGTTGTTAAATGCATTACTTTATTCTTACTTGTTCGACCGGAATCTAAAATATTATCATCCACCCACTAGATCTTTAATGTTAAATGCATTACTTTTTCCTATTTTGTTTAATTTCTCTGAAAGTGGGGCTATAAATTGCAAATGTCATTGCTAACAAAGCTCAACATTTAACCCACTAGACTCTGTCCAATACTGTCTTCCTTTTAACATGATAAATATGCTCAAAGGCAAAAAGAACAGGTTTCACCTCCTGGTAGCACTATCGAATGGCACAAAATGACCCCAGAATATGACTTAAATCTTTGATATTGTTGGAAGAGTTAAATTGACCCCTCCCCCCCCCCACCCTCATCGAACCGCTTTTATCAGAAGGTAAAGATGATGGTTTAGTCATTTCCTATTCACAGGAAAAAACTACAAACACTGCTCCAACTGATGTACAGGTGCAAACTTCAGCTATGACATCACAGATTATTACATTTAAGTTTGAGGGCCTTATCTTTATATAGCTCCCTTTTGTCATGACAAAGTTGTTCCTTATGAATAGATTTAGCACTGCTTGCCTGCATTCTCTTTTTACCCTGCCTTCTTTTTTTTTACAACTTGTTTCATTTTATTTAAAAAAAAAATAAAATAATATTAATCAACTTCACTATGATCATCAACTGTAGTAAACTATACAATGGAACGACTGTACAGTATCATCCAGATCGGAAATTGAAAATTATCTAAGCCAACATAAACAAGTTCCGTTGTTAGAAACAGTCTACCATTTAGATCACCATTATGATTTAAAAGGAAATTTATCAAATTAAATATACAATGCTAAGAAAAAGTGTCTCAAAGATTCAAGATTCAGAACCCATAGTTTTACTCATGCACCCAATATCATATCCCAGTTCTTTTTTGCTTTATCCCACATGCAAAAGGTTACAGAACATATAAATCCTATCAAGTATAAACTCCTTGGATTATCAACCATACTGCGTCGGTAAATGTCATTCATCAGTATATTTGCATAAAAAACAGCTATTTTAACGATCATTCACAGGATATTGAAGTGCATGCAATATAAATCCAGCAAGACAAATCAGGCAAAAGGTTAACAAAAACCTTCCTTGTAGTTTTTGTAAAATATGGAGAGGAAAAAAAAATCGTGGCGGAAGGGATGACGAAAAACAAAGGTTGGTGAGGTAACGGGAGGGATTCATATTAACTGAAGTCTAAAACTGTGATAATCGTAGGATAAAAGTGTGATACCACTGGTGTTAATTGTAAATCACACTTTAATACACATGAAGAAATGATATTGAGGTGTTTGGTGATATTCTGAGTAACTATATCAAACAAGCTACGATCTTTTAGCTAAACTATTGTCACGAGTCAGGAAAGGGTGAGGCATGAACAAAATACTCAAGAATGGTTGACTATTCATACACTCACAACAAAATGCAATGACCAATTAAAAAACAAATGGGCGAGGGGGAGGGGGAGGCGTGAGAGGGGGACGTCAAACTAATTGGGGAAACTGCTTTAAAACTTTCAAGCAAAGTGGCTAAGAGGTAGAAAACTAAAAAAAGTACCTAAAACTATGTCATCAATCATTATAACTAGGAAGTGTATTGAGATTTGAGTCATAACAGATTTGACTTCATGCAAATATCACAATGAAGTATAAAGGAAGGGGGGGGGGTGGGAGTTGGGGAGGAACGATGGTAAACAAGTATTGCACACATTTTGTGGGTATTTACATCAAATTTCTTGCTTTGATGAACAAAACCAGTAAATCAGTTTCAATAAAAATGATTCCACCTTGCTCGAAATGATAGACTTTCAAACTTTGATTGCGTTACAGTGTGAGCCCTGGTATATGTATATCAGAGAATCCATATTGGGGTAACGCATATATAGACAATGTGACACCAACTGAAGAAATTTTGACCAAGACAAGAAAAATGCACCACCAAAATATCATGAGGATACAGTGCTAATATTTTACAAATGTCAGGAAGATAAAAGTGCATTAGTAATGAGGAGACCGGAAAGTGAGCACAGCCATTGCTATGTCCAATATTATTTTCACTAAGGACACATGGCTGATTGTTCAGAACCTAACGGAATAAGACAGAAATTTTAAAGAAAATATTTACGTAGAGAAGATGTATATTGTCCCCTTTTATGAATCACATTCATTCATTGGATTTGGGTTTAGAAAATGAAAAATTCTTGCTAGCCTTAAGTTTCATATTGGTGTAGTCTTCAAACCCCTAAAATTCAATAATGGGATCATGATGCAGCAACAACATATTTGGCAATGTTTCCACCCTCAAAACCATACATACCTTGGAACAAGGAGGTATATAAAAAAAAGGGTAATATATGCATCATGCCTAACTATGTCATGTTGGTATAGGATGCACACTGTCCCCCAACAAATGGGGGCCTTAACATTTCCTGTTTACAGTTTAATTTGATGTCTTAATGCACATGCTAAATATTACAAAAGCAAAATACAATGATAATTTTTTTTTATGATTGGATGGAGACAAAATTCATAAACAAATGAGAAAACTTTTCGATCCACTATCTCGATGATGGTCACGAATGAATAACAATGATGACAAGATGTTGGTTACACACCAAACTTTTTTTAGCAATAAAAAACTTTGCAACTGACACAGTCACTATGGGGGTGACCAAAACTGGCTACATTTGTGAGGGTAGAGGAATGCAACCACCGATTGGATAGTTTCTTACCCTTGTGGTTGGAGTCTTCAGAGAGGAATAAGGTCAGCAACAACACAAAATAAGGTATTTTGTGTGTTGAGTGATTGATTGATTGGTTGGAAGAAAAGACAAAACAAGTTCAATCCACATCTACCAAAATGAAAAAGAATTCCTGACGTACGAGAACAGAATTTTACACAGGATTTAACGTGGACGGCCACGGACGGAGGGAGAGACAAAACAGATCAGGTGGAGACATAATTCATGAGACGTTATTATAGCCGCACGATTAAAAAAGAAAAAACATGAAAAATATGGAACAACTGAAACTGAAGACGGAGAATCAAAACTGTAACGGTCGGAAATACATTCATGATGGCCGCAAGGTGGTTAAAATGGAAATTTAAAATAACCAAAACTGAAGAGGGGGTGGACAAAAAATTCTCTGTGTATGACATGTATGCTTATGCCCACGTGATTAAAACTTAAAACAGATATAAAGTAACAAACACAGAATAGGGAGAAACTAAATTATAATCAGATCATACTGAGACATTAAAACATGTCTCCTATGACTATGGACATAGAATGCTCAAAATATGATTATAGAACGTAATCTGAATGCAAGGGACATGCCGATTTTCACAAATAAGTGAAAGGTACATGACATACCTACACTGGGAGAAAAATGAAGGAAACAACTAGAAAAACAGAAAGTACCTACTGACTTTTTTCACTTTTGAGGTGAAAAAAACCCCGCTAGACAGTATTAGCCCTAATTACAGTAGCAGACCAAAAAAAAGATGAAGGGGAGGGGGTGGGTGGTTGGTGGGGCTGTAATTGTCTTTTCTCTTTTCTATAAAACCAGTCTTGATCAACATAGTTTCTCCTTACTCTCAAGTCCTTGTTCCCTATGCTGTTTTTCGGAAATAGTTACTCCTAAAACAGGATGGAAAATCATGTTTTTTGGACACTGTTATTCTTGAAACAAGACAAGAAAAGGTTATTAGGGAAGAAAATGTGAAACCTACTAACAGCTTGACTGTAAAATGATGCTAAAAAAAAAGAAGTATTCTAAGCTTATGCAGTAAAGCACTTGCCATTGTAATATTTCACCTGATAACTTAGTACATTCAAGGAACCTACAGTGTAGACAGCGCCGAGGCTAAGACCGCGTATATCTATGTCTACCACCGAAATCAAACCTTGCCAAGGATTATGGTTATGCTCTGATGCCCTAACTCGAAAGTTAAAAAAGTATCCTAAATAGGATGTTCTAGCATTCTAGTTTGCTTCGCATAAAACTAACCTGTGCTCATTTCTACTTTGAAACGGCCGCCTGCGTCGGTCTCCATGGAGAAGGTGATCACATGCAGATCGGCATCACTGGCGTACACTGTGCCGATACTATAATCCTCCCCAGCAATCTCATCAACATAATAGGTGTAACTACTTGGAGCAAACACAGGATATTCGTCATCTTCTGGGGTCACCCTCACACGAACAGATGCCCTCGTGGACCTGGGAACACTAGCCCCATCGGAAGCCATCACAAAGAAGAAGTAGGTTTCATCTCTCAAATCATAATCCAACTCCTCATCGGCAAAGAGATTTCCATCTGCATCCACTCTGAAATATGAGGCGTCATCTCCTGAGAGGTCGTAGGAGACCATACCATTCTTTCCTTCGTCTAAATCTATTGCTTTGACTAAAAAAAAATATAAAAATATGAAAAAGGGGTAAAGATGAATTTTTTCTCCACGCAAGTCAGCGTTATCCCTTATGTGAAGCCTGTAGGAGTGGGTGTTGTGCTGAGATATTTGTCACAGTGTAAGGAAGGTGGATTGGACTGTATATATGTAAAGCACAAGCAGTAATAAAGTAGAAGAAAAGTCATTCCATATCCTGGCCTAGCATGGAGAGTTTTTATGTTGTACATTTAGGTAGATCAACACACACACACACAAAAAAGTGTAAACATTCAAAGAATGTGGATACATATTAAAACAATAGTAACAATGTGGGTAGAATCTTGATAATCCTGAAATTTCTACTTTAGCCTTCAAGCCGTATTCTAGGTAATATCAGTACAGATCATTTTGTATATTGAAACTGATATAGATATCCGCGGGGCTACAGAAACAGAGAGTGGAGTAATATCTGCGAATGTACAGCAATATTAACGACATAAACACTAAACAGCAAACCCTCTCCATGTCTAACTGCATAGAATGGATTATCAGCGTTAACTTGGTGTGAAGCATCTAGCTTCTTCTTTGTCTTTAAGGTTTTGTTCAAACCCAACCAGGCTTAAAAACAGGGTTATCCTATAGACTACGATCACTTCTTCGTCAGAAATTGTAGCCAGGAGTGATTATTTGACACGGAATGATGAATAATAAGACTAATATTCACCGTAGAAAATTTGCAATCTATGAATTTGGATGATGCTTTGGCTACACTGCATACCATCTGTTATACACTACACAAGAAGGTCCTCCTAGAGTATGAAGGGTACAAGACATGTCCCAATAATTTTCCTAAATATCTGATGGCTGATCGTGTTTGTACCATCTTGAATTACAAGAATAATAGTTTACAGCTCATCTTTCTTTTTTGTGAAGAAATGAAACTACTGGGAAAAGTATCTCAAGAGAAAAGGAACTTATCAAAATATTACCAGATCCAATCACATCATCCATTTCAATAGTTTCTCTGATATTATCAAAGGAGTATGCTGCTTGGTCAAACTCTGGTGAATTATCGTTAGTATCCTCCACTTTGACATCAATCTGTCGTGAGAAAGATCAATCATGAATATATAAAGAGACCAACGCCTACAGTGGAATTACGACGTTCCTTACCGGTTTCGAACCTCTGGACATACAATCAGCGTCCATAGCCTAGTGGTTAGGGTGTCCGCATATAAAGCGAAAGGCCTGGGTTCGAATCCCGGTGGAGGCTGGAAGTTTTTTCACTGTTCTGGATATTCCAACTCATTACATTTTCAATTATATATATATATATATATATATATATATCTATATCTATATCTATATCTATATCTATAAACATATATATGTG
>JAIPMN010004620.1:0-13650 GCA_020650975.1 Apostichopus californicus
CTTGATACATCTTAATGAGTTAATGTTTGCCAGCCTGTCTATATGAATGCATAAAAACCCATTTTGTTCCCACAAAGGTATATACGTCAGCAAGGGTTTGTGGTTTTTTCCAAAAGGGTCATGAACGAATAGGTATGTTAAAGAAAAACCTATAATCAAGGTCTTCATGAGAACCATTTGATCTCTGTACTTAAATGAGTACTGAGAGATCTGTCGTTACGTATTTTGAATCTGTTGCCTCAACTTTTTCCAGAGATATATTTGGTATTGGCATAGTCCCCCTCCCATCACCCTCAAACTTAGAGGTAATACCAACTCTATTGGAAGAATCAATGATTACTGAGTTTGTATCTGTATTGTCGATAAAATAAAGTTAATATGTACATTTCCTTGAAAGCCAGATAGTTCATCAACTCTCAGCTTTTCTTGAAGATTTGTTAATACTTCTATACATACATGATATAGATACTATGAAGAAAAACAGAAACACTTTCAGCTCAATTACCATGAAGACATTCATTATGTTAATTACAGATCTTTCCACGTAGATGGGCTATCCGGATGTGGTTTGACCAAAGGAAGTAGTAAATATCTAAGAATGGTTTGAGCCACCGGAATATACCTTTTAGAAGTAGCGAATCTTGATGGGAATTGTCCAACATCATCTTTAAGTAACAGGTTGATGTACAAACTGACACATCAGTCCAAGTGTGAAATGTTATCCAACATGATCAAATGACAGAGCAATCTGCAAAAGGGGTCTAGAAGATTGGCAATGTTTGCATTTCTTAGGACACCATGTTTACAAATTTTGTCAGGTTTCAACATCTGTTGACCTCATCAAACAAAACTGTTAGATATTCTAAAAAAAATGCACCTTCCGTATGAAAACTTTTTCAAAGTTACTATTTTTCTGATATAGAATGTTCCACATTTTGCCATCTGCTGAACTTACATGACCTTTGAGTGCCATCAATACAATCACAACCTTGTACTTATAATAGGAAAGCTATACATCCATAGTATCTGGTTTGTAAACATTAATACTGTTGTTGAGATATTATGTTGCCAAAGTACGGCGACATACACGCACACACACATGCTGACATGACTGCATATGTTACTGTAATTGTTTGCCTATTAAAGGCAAGTATACCAATATGGACGTAGTCACATAGAGTATATATAAATATACATAACCATATTATACAGAGAGGAGAATATTTCATGTAACTCCTACAGGTGTAATTACACTTATAGTCCTGTGTTTATAAGCTCTGACTGTAAATAACAGTTTGAACAAAATGCCTCACAGACTTCCGCACCCCCTCTCAAGTGAATAAATTCCTAGGTACAGCTCCACTGGTGGTATGATGTTCATATTCATCATTATTTGCTTACAATAACCCACAATATGTTTTCAGTCATTATTCTGGGCACATTGTTGCTTGAACTACAGGATTTTTACTTCTGAATTCTCTGACAAGTTTCGCACATTTTTCATTTCCTTGTTCTGTTAGGGCATTTTCCAATGTTGTGATGTTTGTGGGAGATATCAATGATTTTTTGGTCAGCTTCTCTAATAAAAGAGTTCCTGGTTTGTTGTGCTTCTTGATATCAGTGATTCCTTCCTCGGGAATTTGGAAAATATTTGCCAGCAGGGTAGATTGGTCTACATCAAGATGTTCTGATAAGTTTTGCTTTAGCTGATCAAAAGATTTGATGATGGCTGTGAGGTTTAAAGAAAACGAAATTGTTAATATTATATATATATATTACTCTACATACAGTAAATTCAGCAGAACCTGTTTTATGTAAACAATATTCAGAATTGTGAGACAACAGAGATGTGTTTCTTACACACACGGGCAAAATAAACCTTAAAAGCTCAGAGTTTTCAATGATACTATTCAATCTGATTTACCTCCAGAATGTATATATTTTAAAACAGGAGGTTGTATTTCATTAATTGTTATTTTTCACTGCAGTGAGACTATATATACCCAATCTTTAAGTGTGTTGCTTTGTAAAAACTGTTGTTTTCTTCATATGAAATATAGCAAATAGCTGATCGTTAGTCTACCAGTTGACATGGCAACTGCAGCCTGGACTCCTCTATGCAAAGTAGGATTAGGTTTACACATCTCATATGTAAGAATTGTAAAGCAAACATCAACACTTTACATATAGCTTACAATTAATCAACATGCATTTAAATGTTTAATTATGTAACTAATTACTCACATTCAGGTAGGACAAGCTGGAATGGAGATGTGATTTGGTCAATATGTAGTAATTTGTCAATCTGTGAAGACAGAATAAAGAGGAAAGCTTGATGATTCTACTGGAAAATTACTTTGTGAATATCTCACCTCTATCAATTAACAGTGTGTATCAAAACGTGGTTTAAGTGATAATGTTAAGATACGCTACTTAGTACTTACTGTTTAGGATATTTTATATGTAGTACATTTGTAATATGAAGAGAGATTTTCACAAGGCTTTATTTTGTGTAAAATTGTAACATTATATTTCAAATCGTATAATGGAAATTAGTTCATAAATTTAGGCAAACGAAGTAGAGATTCAATAGAAATAGAAACATGACTAAATAAAAGAATTTAAAAAAAACTTATAAATAAAAGGTAAATATAAAAGGAGTCTCAGTAGTTAAGATAAATCCAAAGTAAAACGTTAAGTTCCTTGTATCCAGTTGCTTCTATGTGTTCATTTAAACCAAATATCAAGTTACCTGCAACTGAATATTAAGCTGGAAAAGATTCTTCTCGGACATTGCATATCTTGCTTCTATTTCCAGATTGACAGTTTCTTTGAGCCCTTTATTCTGGAGACGGAATTCTAACTTGTGTCTGTTCTTCAACCATAGGGATTCCATAGCAACATCCTGTAAGAGAGGAAATCAAGTGGTGATTATTCATTTATAAAACTTTTGAGAGCCTTTAACATGGTGGTCAAGTTGTAAGGGCACCAGGCTTGCAATTTAAAGAATGCAGATCCCAGTACTGGTCGACTGGAATGTTACGATATGGCCTTAGGCAAAGGAAACAACTTCAATTGCATGTCTTCATCCAGGTGTAAACATTGGAAAATGCAAGGTTATTTTTAAATATAGCTGTGTCCTTGACTTTGACTGTACCCATGTCCCCAGTGGAAAAATACATGGTAAACTAATGGAATTATGCATATTGAAATATATGGGCATTGTAAAGTAATTTAAAAAGGCTTTGGTATTTAGGTAAGACTATTAACTATCAACTTCAATTCTATTCAGCTCTTATAAGCTTCAACAGAATGATTATTCGTATAAGCAAAACTAATAAGTCACCATACCAGTTACACACATTACAAAGTACTTATATAATCAATACATGGACATTCAATGAGGATGGAATGAAGGACTAGTCCAGAGTGATATCAACTGTATAGACAACTGCAGCTGGGACCATCTGACCC
Source organism: Apostichopus californicus (assembly GCA_020650975.1). Lineage (NCBI taxonomy): Eukaryota > Metazoa > Echinodermata > Holothuroidea > Aspidochirotida > Stichopodidae > Apostichopus > Apostichopus californicus. Next base: position 3,475 of record JAIPMN010004620.1, read on the forward strand.
CTTTTCATTCATTGAATATCATATGAATGATAGGAGACAAGTTTAAATTATATGTTTATTTGTATCAAAACATATGCTAACACCATCTACATACCACGCAAAAGATGCATATAACTATTCTTCCAGCAAATGCAATGTACTACCTGGAACAAGAATTAGCTGCGTTCTTTACATGTTGCCGACAAATAAATCAGTATAATTAACAAATATTACTAACCACTTTTCTAGGATGTGGGTTACACTGTGATGTGCTGGAGTTAGTGCTAACATGTAAAGTTGAAGTCATAGATTTGAGTACAACACACACAGGATCATGAATTATGGTTCCCTTTTGCTGGTAGATTTCTTCATGGATAAGACTCTGTTAATATAAAAAATAAAACAATTGCAGATTGTAAACATTAATATCCATGCACACACTGCTTAGTTGTCCTATGTATGACCAGGAAGCAAACCAGCTCCCCAGTATGGCCCTATCTGGGTTGGCCATTGTTTGATAAATAAGGGAGATGTTATTAATATATAATATAATGGAGTGTCTGATATGATGCATTGTCAAAGACCATTAATAGTCTGACAGCCTATGTTCTGAAATATAAATCATAGCTATCTAGTCTTTGACACCTGGTCAAGGTATGTTTTATAAATGTGTCTGTAATTACAAAACTTGTCAATGTTCTACAACAATAAATTATTGAAGATGCAATTGCAGTTATAATTTTCAACCGTTAATGACCACAGACTGCCTTAACCAGCTTATCTCACTTGACCCTTCCCTTAACTATATCTTCACAAGTTGACTGTCAGAGAGGTTTGAGCCTGCAGGGCGCATCAAGCTAGAACTATTTCATTTCCATCGCTAATATGGTTAGCAATGAATCAACCTGTATAAATCTGTGTATGAACCATGTGTCATTCAGAAAGGCAGATAACTGGAATCTATGAGATAATGAGCAATACCACTTGAGCTGACAAAATCAGCTACTTACTTTATGTTCCAGTGTCTCATCATTATGAAACCAAAGATTGATTGTCAATTGATCACCCGAATCAGAAACTCTGTTAACAATCGGTAAAATACAAACACGCTTCCTCATCTTAGGTATGAAAGGGACATGAAGACCAATGAGACAGGGTTTCTGAGCTTCAACTGCAAGATGCTGGCTATTCATAGAGCAGCTGAGGTGTTTCCTTTCTAAGCTCCATTTGACAGATTTATCTGAAGAAAAGTTTAAACAAAGTTTGCTAGTAGGTTTTTATAACATGATGAAAGGTAGAACACCAATCCTAAACTATACCATAGATGACTTTATAGGGACAGTCGGGTGGTAGAAAATGCAGCACTGCATATATAGAATATCAAAATAGAATAATATCATGTTTCTAACTCTATGTATGGATGCAAGGTCACTAGAGAAAACCCTGAAGTTTAACACAGCTTGAAGGGTATTATTTCCCTCTGGAAATGTTTTTTATTTCTCCCTCAAATGTGCAACATTTGAGAAGGTACAGCCAATACGAGAAAGGTTTCTTGAAATGTAGATGATTTGTCTGGACTTCTTGAGATATTGATTTCTACATTTCACAGAACCAGAAAGTTTAATGATTATCTTCTCAATATTGTGTTTGTGTACTCAGGTGGTTTCACATATCAAGTGTGACTTTCATTCCAGCTTTACTTAAGCAGTTATGGTGGTTTGGAAGGTTTTCAGGCTCAGTGACACATATTGACTTCAAATGACCATTTGACCAGCACGACACACTTTAAATTTGTTTTACATACCCCAGTGGATCTTAAAAGTACATACGAAGTTCATACAACCTTTTTTGAATTATTGTGCTTACAAAGTTTCAGACTTTGACCTCTACAGAAAAGCAGGGTATTTGTATTCATTTGATATGGAACCACACACACAGTGTCAAATAACACCATTATGCACTTTTTGGCCTATCATGTTTACAAGTCAAGAGGTGGTACACACAAGCTCATATACATAATTCTGTTGATAATACAAATTATAGTGACTATATATATACGTTTACGGGAGTAGAAAAACACGGTAAAAGAAAAAAAAACAGACCTGATTGTAATATGCCAGAGTACACATCTATACCCATCTGGTTAGTTGTAGTTAAAGCACAGTGTGGAATAATCAAGGTGACAGGCTTGTGTAAAGTAAGGCTTTCTGGACCAAATTTCACAGAGGGGGTGAACCTCAGACTCTTGTTTGAGAAAGGTCCTTTAATGGCAGGTTCAGTAGATACCCACAGACTAACAATTCTTCCAGTGTGTAGTGCACCAGCTGGTACAAGCAGGCAAACACCTGCAACAAACATCTCTCCTCCACGCTGATCAAAGTATTGTTCTTTATAAAGATTTGACCCTGGGAACAAAGGAAGTCTCTCTGTAGGAGAAAAGTAATATATTTCATGTGAAAGGAAAGTATTTTGCCACTATCATTAAACATCTGTTAATTACATATACTGTTTCAATTCACATTATGAAAATAGCCTCTCTTACCCAACACTGCTTCTATTGGATATTTGTTTACAATAATGAAGAATCAAACCATACCTTACTAGAGAAGTGAATTTTTCATTAACGGTAACATGAATTAGGTTTATTTACCGCATCTAGATTATATTTCTATTTTTCAGCTATTTTGTGCGTAATATTCCTACAAAAATAAATAACAAAATCCTTTTCCTTCCATGAACACTGAAACAGCCATGGGCATGAAATGTGGTCTTAGAATGTCATATAAGATTGAGGTTGTTTAAACCATGAAGACATAAATAAGAAATACCCATGTAGCTGAATATATGGGTACTTTACCATGCTCTTCCTTAGCAATCAGCAATATCCGTCTTCCCAAGTCCAGTTTTCCATGAGACAATTTCAAGGCACTTTGGACATCCAGTGTTTTGTACCCCTCTTCTATCAACATTTTGAAATTTACTGTCAATTTTGATTCCCTTTTTGACATGACTACCTGTTTCTCTGGAACTTTTACCTGAAAGGATAATGTTGAAATATTAAAAATTGTTTATAAAATTCACATTTTTTTATCATTCTTTCATGAACATAGAAAACTAATTACTGCATTTGATTTGGCTTAGTAAATTTCTACACAGACTTCCTGTACATTTGATCTCTACTAACTTCAGGTAAGCAGAAACTGTTACAATTAGTGAAAGGAAACATTTCAGACAGACTTGCATGAGAGAAAAAAGATACTTTTCATATCAGAAAGTACAGTCTGTACTAGACCTTCTAACCTTCTACGATCTTGATTTTATGCAAATTGACATTTTGTTTTGCTTTCACGCTTAAAGTGTTAAGTCTTAACAAGTTTTTACAAAGCACAAACCATTTTCTTATCATCTTTCTCTCTTTCGTTTTCCTTTCCATTCTTCTCCTGTGACGTATCAATGTACTCCTGCACCAGTCTTGCCACCTTATTAAAGTGAATGCCTTTCAATCCTTCATGCAGTCTGATCATTCTATTTGGCATGATGAGCTCTCTTTCATCCAATATTTTCATCAGCGTCTTTCCAGATTCTGCTGCTTCCTGAATGTTTTCTTTCTCTGCTGGCGTGAGCCCAAAGACCATACCTAGCTGTTTACAATGTTGTTTATCCAAAAGCTTTGCAACGTCTCCTCTCAACTTTTCATATTTGTCTAATTCTGAAGTGAGGACAACAACATTCACATTACATTCAAATGAGAGAAAAGACTAGATTCGCATGTATAACTAAGTGCATGAATCACAAGCTAATTGTATGCCAGGTTTGAACAATGAGCAATGTTCACAACTAACATGCACAAGTATACAACTGGCCCACAAGAAGCATGCAACCTGCATGGAGAACATTGGTATGCAAGTCAACCTCTGATGCGTGCACACAATAAATTGTTTAAGTATACTGTCTACAAGTTGCGTGCAATTTTTCAACTTTTAGCCCTCGTCTTGTGCATGAATTCTAGTCTTGTTTACAGTTTCACTTTTCAAAAGTAGCTTTGAGTTACAAAGTAGTTTTTGATTAAATGTTTCCCAATAACCTTAGTTGTTATAAGTGACACTCAGGTGTGTCTACTTGTAAAACCAAATGCTATTACATTTTCACGTCTACTTAGACACTCACCTGGGTCCATGTTCTGTATGTTTGCTTACTTTTTCATCTCCACTAACACACGCTTATCTGGTGCATGTCTAGGATAATGAGCATTCATTTTAGTTTTTTTGCCAACTTCACTTTAGATGCAGGTCAGGGTGGACTTTTAAAACTACCTAAATCCAACCATTCGTTAAAATTCCACTTAAAAACTTACCTAGATGTAGTTCTCTGAAAAGAATTTTCTGACTTTCTGGAGATAATAGAATGTTCTTCACCTGAAGAAAAACACAAAATATATGACCGATAAAATGTATGAATGTTTAACATACAATATTGCAGACTATTTATCACACCCCTGTGGATGATACGGTGTAAAGTAGAAACGTAATGTAGAAAAATAGGGCTGAAACAGACATTGAACAACACATAATAAATGTGTGAAATCCCAAGGAAACGGATTATGTTTATGACAACATATACCTACAGTATAACTTATGGAGTATTTAATTGGTACCTAAAGATACCCACAAAACAAAGTTTCCAGTAACTGTTGACCAGTGCATAGCATAAAACACTTGTGATATGTACATTGTTTTCAGCATTTCACTGCATTTTGAGTTAAATATTTTTTACAAAGCAACACCAAAGACTCGGAAAACGGTATCAAAATAAGAAACTTAGGTACACCAGTGAGTGACTGATAAAAAGATAACACTTGAATAACAGACTATTATAATTCAATTAAATTAAATTATTATCCACCATCAAGTTTACAAAGAAAATGATTCATGAGAGAACATGCCAACAAATAACTAGAATTCAGTCACAGCACTAAATTATTCAGTAAACCTGAAAACAGTTGCAAGACTTCCAACAGACAGGACATTACTAAGCAAAGAAATGATCAGCAGAGAGAAGATGCCACTTAATATTACATAATGAAGAAACATATGAGAACCAAAACAGCTGGAAGACAATCAGCAGACATAACTCACCTTTGCTTTGAGGATAAGGGCTGTCTGGTTCTTCTCATGTTGTGATACTTTTAACTTCACATCAACCATGTCAATGTCTCCATCGTTGTTTCTTTTAAGTCTGAACTGATGAGAGACTCTACTGGCAGCACAGAGGTGATCAATGTCTACATGCTAATGGGTAAAAGATATTGACAATCAATTATGCTGAGGATGGGAATGCTTGATATGTATTCAAAGAAACAATGCCACATACATATAAAAGACTTATGGAAAAACTGGTCAGGAACCCCCAAGCAGGCGCGTAGCCAGAAATTTGCCAAGGGAGGGGCGAACCTGTAGGCAGACTTTCAGAGCCATAGATTCTGCACTGAAAACTATCTAAGCGTAGCGCAACCATGGGTTGGCACTACGCGTACACGAAAATTTTGGCTGAAAATGCCTCCCATATCGCTGGAAATGGCCCTTCCCGGGCCTTGTAAGTTGCATCTAAGCTTGAAATTACTAGCGATATCATAAACAAATACGCTCAAGGGGTCGGTCGCCCCCTTTGCCCTAACCCCCCCCCCCCCGATGGCTACGCGCCTGCCCCCAAGACGTGTGGCCATGTAAACAAATCCTTATATTTCATGGGCAGGTAATGAAGATTACACTCTCTATTTTAATAAAGAATTCCATAACAACATTCAGCTTTATTATGTCCCATGGGATAGGAACCCTTCAGAAATATAGTCGAGGCATATATGTTCATGTGATTGTAGATGTATACCAGCTATGTCAATCCTTCTGTTTGCGATGAGTGTTCAGAGAATTACTAGGAGGGCATGTAATTGTCTCACTCATTCCTGCTCACAGGACAGCCACCTTATTAACATCCCACTCCAGCAACTGAAAGTTTGCCACATCATATCAACAATACTTTAAATACAAAGTGAGGTGAATTAAAGACATCCCAATTGATCATCACTTGAGTGCAGCCATGGTGAGTGAAGCTTTTTAGGAAGCCATTTGAAACAATATAGGACCGAACTTCACAATTCATGAACCGAAAATACCAACCCTCACAAAATTCTGCTCCACAACACTGCCCACCAGAAGTTGTGCATAGATTATGGTCCCTGTTAGATTTTTTTATAACCAGAAAGTAGTAGTTGTAGGGCTAAAATGCTAACCACTACAACATTTTGATCCACTTTAGGTAACCAATCCTTAACTATAAGTCTTACATGTAATGTTAGGAGACAAATTTTAATAGCATTGGTGATTACAAACCTTTGTTGATTCTTCCTTTATCATATGGTAACTATCACCGGGCGATGACATCATCAGATCAATGTAAGAAGCAGAATCTCTGCCGTCATTCAATGTCCGGGTAACTGGAAATGTTGTATAGTTTCCTAGACTCAGTTTGGTCTGGTAGTCTTCTAACAACAACTAAAACATAAGAACATGGAATAGTTAATTAATATAAAAAAAAAGAGTCAATTATGCAATTTGTTGTGCGGCTTCAGTATTCTTTATCAATACTGCATTAGCAAGTAACAGCAGCTTCTGTTCCCTTAAATGAATAAAATTACCAATTAATGTTGCTTGTTTCTATCAGATCCTCTTCCTTGTTGCAAATAAGGCGTAAATGTTTGTTTTTTAAATGTAACAGTGTTTTCCTTTTTATGTGCTATTATGAATCAATAAATATGTCACACAAATGCACCCTTAACCAATCACTTCATAATTTGCCAGTACAACATGATAAAATTCATTATACAAATCATGAAAGAAAGCAAGATTCCCAGTATCCGACTTACAGATCACAGTACAAAGCAGAATTCACCTCAAACTGCTACAGATATCACCATGGTAACAGGAGATTATTCTCACCTTGTACTCTTCATCACTGTCCTTACAGAAACAAACAGTTATTAAGACATCATCTTTGGCATCAAGTATCCCGTCAATAAATGGAACAATACGGAATATATGTTTCTGTTCAGTTTCTTGGCTGACTAAATTAACAAAGACGTAGCTCAGGATGTTAATATCAAGTCTGATCTTCCCCGGGTCTAGCTTCGAGTCAACAGATTTCTCTTCAGTCCAAGTTATTTCACCTATGATAAGTAATATTATACAAAATATATTACTTGGTTATCCTAAATACAGTAAATATGAAGAGATTATTAAGTAAGATATATTTTACCATACTCATTCTGAGTATTTAACTAAGTTTACTTCTTCTGGTAAAACATCAAATGCATTTAAAGTGCTCTTTGTCCACCATCTTTACCTTCTTGTAAATTTTCTTTTCTTTTCAGACCAGTGAAGATCATAACATCATGTCGATCTGGCTCAGGGATAATAGCCGAGTGGGGAATAGTCAGCTGGGCTGGCTTGTTGAGGGCCAGTCCTTCTGGCTCTAGTTTTATCAGGGGTGTCATTCTGCCTCTACGAGCACTTCCAGGGAGGTGTATGGTGGGATCATAAATCACTTTAACAGAAATTACACCTTCACCGGATAAAGCGTCTTTAGGAATAGTCAGATGTACCCCCATGACGCTAATGGTTCCACCTTCACACTTTATCATATGTTCAATGTATGAGTGATGATGCCTCATTTCAAGTATTTTTGAATCTTTTCTTTGTTTTGGTAGTTCTTCTCTCTCTGTTCTCTCCATCAAACTCTTCTTAATATGGTCATAATCTTCCTCTCTTTCATCAGAAGCTTGTGATGAAGTTGATCCATCATCAGGGACAAATTTGACATTTTCAACTAAAAATATAATAATAGAAACACAATCACTAGTAACTGAAGCTTTGATATAGTAAACCAGAATACAAAACTGCAGTGTAGTTTCGATGATGTAACATGAGCAGTTTTCTTCATTAATCTGACATAATGTATAGTGAGGGTCTACAACATACTTGATCTTACAGTGATACAGTGAAAAGCAGTGTGATGTGACAAACAATAAATTCATAATGTCACAGGCTGTCCTGAAATGACCGTTGACCTGAACAACAGGCTTCTTGTACTAAATGTAATAGATACATCAACATACTAAATATGAAATCACAATTTGACCCCTGGTGCACTCAAATGACCATTGACCTCTGCCCACAACTTTAGGCTTCTAATTGTACTCAATGTGGTTCAATTACATACCAAAAAATGCGATCTGTCCAAGCTTCCCTTGTAATATTATGTTTAAGAAAACGTGTAAAGAGACAGGTGAGAGGGGAGTGAAGTAAACATTTTGCATATGTTTACTTCTAATGACCTTTGACCTTGTCCAAAAGCAATAATAGGCTCCTTACATTTGATATGGTACATCTACACACCAAATATAAGATCTGTCCAAGGTTTTCTTCTTGCAATATCATGTTTAGAAGGCTTTCACGATTTGACCAGTTGTCCTCAAATGACCTTGGACCTCCACCAAAATCACTAGGCTATTTTTTTCAATTTTATACACATTCATACCAAATATGAGGTCTTCCCATACTTCCCTTCATGAAATATATATTTTTACATGTTTTTCACAATTTGACCCTTGGTGACCCCAAATGACCTTTGACCTACACCAAAAAGCAATATACTCCTGGTACACAATGTGGTTCTTCTACAGTATAATCATGAGATCTGCCCATGTTTCCCTCCTTGAGATATCGTGTTACAAGGTTTTCACAATTTGACCCCAAATGACCTTTGACCTCCACAAAAAATGATAGGCTTCTTGTACTCAATGTGGTACTTCTACAAACCAAATATGAATTGGTCCGACTTTCCCTTCTTGTTTTTACAAGCTGGACGTCACAAACGCACACACTCCCACACATACACAATCATGAATGCAAAGGTTACGATTATCATCATTTGCTATACTGAGCCACATTAATAAAACGTTCTTCAACAATACAAAAGCCATGCATTTGATTTATGAAAGAGGTGCTATTGAAGGAATTGAAGGAATAGATGTGTAACACAAGCTCTATGGGGCTAGAGAATTTGGCCAGTGGCAGTGGACAATAGGTGTATCAAAAGAATCTAGCATGGTGTATGAGAGTTACCAGATGGCTTACATGGATCCTTGAAATATTGGCTAATTCGTGGGACCTAAACTAAAGAGAAGTTCTGTTTTTTATTCTCTTTACAATAAAGAAATTAACTAAATGGCAACATATGATTGGTTAAAAGATCCAATTGTAATCAAATATACCATAAATACACCGTTATAATTAATAGTTTAAATTAACACCTTGCATGAAAGCTGAATATTAACCCCTGACTAACACACATTTCTAGAGTTTTACTGTACTGTACATTTTTTGGTTTTATGTATTCTGATTGCATCCTTCCATTCGTTCTTACCTGGCCAGTCAAGCAGTTTTGATCGGTTTTCTTCAAACAGAACCTGCGCAACTTTAGACTGATATGGAGCTAAAAGGTATTCATTTGTTTGGTTTAGTTGAATATAAGCCAAACCCTTTTGTAGGTTAGTGACATCGTACATGTTGATGATGTTTCGTGTTTTCATGAAGTTAATCAGAGTTAATCCTGGTGTCTCTATCAGAGAAACCCGGCGTAGCATATCAGTTTCTGCCGGTGGTAGACCAAACAGAGTTGCTAACTTCAGAGTGCTGTCTAGAGTAAGATCGTCGGCCACTTTAACCTTTAATCTGCCATAAGCAGCTGTAATGTATAAAAGTCAGAATACAATATTGTTAAAGAACACACTCAGCACAACAAACCAATTGCTAAAACTGATTATTAAATAAGACATGAGATCACATTTTCCAATTGTTCATTTGATTATTAGATGGCTTTGAATCTCATTAATCTATAACAACAAAGTTCGTTTCTTTAAAATCAGTTCAATAGCAGAAGAAGATATAATTTATTTGGAATATGAATAAATTTAATTGCTTTTTCAAGTACTTATGATGTAACTCCTCATCTACACAGCAAGCATCTGTGTTACCATAGCAACTTTAACTGTCACCTTTTTAGATGAATATTGATTTCAAAATCGTAAATAAATACTCTTCCGCTTTAAGGAGGGTGTGATCTACCTCACTTGATGACAGAAAG
>JAIPMN010004623.1:0-24516 GCA_020650975.1 Apostichopus californicus
CTTTTAAGGCATTTTCTAAATGCCATTGGCCATAATGTTTCTTTGCAAGTTTTCAAATTCTCACTTGACACATATTGCAGGTGTGAGCTAGATGCTTTGTCAACCTTAAAATTTCATTGCGTAGCAGATCACTTTGGAGTGGAGTAACAGTGAAATTTTGAAGCACTATTTTGCAGTTAAAACGGCAAGAATAGAAAATTGGAAAGAATAAAGATAGTCAGTACTCGGGTAGCGGGCTCAAAGTTTCAGCTGAGGTACTGTATAGGCCTTCTCACCCACAACTAGCTAGTATTGGTATATAGTCCTTATGTTACAGAATCCAAGCTTCTAAAAATATGCCTAGATGCATATGTATCATACATGTTTTATGTTGTTCATCACTTTCTTGTGGTGGAATTAAGTTAAATTTCGTACTGCACAGAATAGATTAAAAGAGTATGAATGGGTGAGATTCTTAAACTTTTGCCAAAAAAATGGGGAAAGCAATCTTTGTTAAAATTAGTCAAATTGTGTATACTGTACATGTACAATGTGTGAATTATAACCAATGACATGTTCAAAAATGTCCCAAAGAATGATATCATGAACTATTCAGCCACTTGTTGTTTATATTATTCTGACACAAGATCTGTTTTCTTCATATTTGATGTTAACATACCAAATATTATCCTAACATTGTTAATAGATGTCACAATAAAGCCTAACCACTTGGGCAGTTACATGCCTTGTTGGTGAAAAATCTTTTGTCAAATAATCACTAACTGGTTCTCATTACTATACAGTACATCAGCCCAAGAAAGCCATTGTGTCACTTACTTGTGCATTTTAGACAGCCAATTCAGGTTTAATCGTGTGAAAAAAGTTACATCATTTTTATGCAATTTAATTTTCTTGTTTCTGTAGGTAGAGCAGTTGCTTGCCAAAATGTCAGATGTAGTGCATTATGTAGTGCATTGTCTAGTGGCCTAGTAACCAAAATTTGACTTGTCAGTGGCGAGTTGGCGAATGTTATTGTCAACGACCAAAGTAAAGTAGGCTAGGCCTAACTTGGATATAAAAATTTAATTGTATGGATTTTGCAAGTAGCTAGATGTTTGATGCCTTGAAAAGAGAAAGTCTGGATTCCATGGTAATTGATGTGACCAGAGAAAGTCAGTTGCCATACATGCAAAGGTCTGAAATAAGAAAATGGGTGAAATATTTATTTCATGCTTTCAATTGCACAAAAGTTAAATTAACAATTGAGCCAATGTGAGGAAGATTACATGACAAATATGACTGGACCAGTGTGGATCTACCATATAGCTGTCCAAATTTACTTAGTATCATTTGACTTCACTTCTTTGAAAAGCAAAATGGGAGAACAGCTTCAAAACTCCAAGTTGGGTTTAGTACGGTACTTAGCATGGTGGGCTCACATGTAATTGACGCACTTAAGGATTTGATCAATGATATCTATCAAGGAAAAATCCAAATCACTCAATATATATATGCGTTTTTCGTATGTGTAGTTCCTCAGATATGTAATGATCTCAAAATATTTATTGTTGTATGCCTACGCAATGTACAATTGAGCAGAATTTGAAAACAATATACATCCTGTGTCAAGTTCTTTCATACCCCGAAATTGACACATTCGTTGATAAGGTAACTGTAGTGTAGGCCTTAGAATACATCCATTGACTTTAGATGCTGTTTACTATGCTCTGAGCCTCTAAGCTCAGACAGGTCAGGTCCCAGAGAGTAGTGGTATCATGTTGAGCTGTTGAGGTAATTATGGTTATTTTTAGGGAGTAAGATTTGCAAATGTCAAAAAAATGTGCAAAGCTAGTGGGAGGGTGTTAAGAAGCTTAAAAAACCCACAATTTGATCAGCACATACCTGAAATGGATTCAAACTTATGAAATATGTAACTTTGCTTCGTTGCAAAAAGTTAATGTTGCCTACTTTTTGTTTAAATGATACAGATGATGTCACAATGCTTGCAAACAACCATTAGCAGACGTTAAACGGATTTGCCACATTACAAGCTTACATTACCACGATAGTATGGTCGTTTGTCAACACAATGTTTCCGGCGAAAAGTTTCTGTGTCAGATGAATATGACACCATCTAGAGGTGGTCAAAAGCCAATTTGAAAAGAATTACTTGATCTAAGAACAGTTGTAGTGGAGTAACATTGAAGTTTTAGCACATGAATTTGCAATCTTGCAGTAAAGACGGGAAGAGGATAAAACATGATGAAGAAAAAGTGTGAAGTTGTGATCTCAAATTAGTATCGGGACAGTGGCTACAAGTCCATATACTTGCCCACGTTCTGTATAGTGAAATGCATACCTGTGTGATTCCTCAAACAGCTAAGAAAAATCTGTATGAGGAAATAACAGTGTATCTGTAAATGTTCCTTCACGTACTGTGCAAGACTAAAGACTAGAGCATGTCCAAATATGGTTGATTTTTAGTGCACACTTGTCTTTACTTGTTACTTGCACAATCTTAACTTTCTGTTGTAGAGATAACTTTTGCAAACTGTTAAATCTATCATATAAAAGTTCTTAGTATTACATAAATACTGATATTTACTTCACTCCTCACTTATCTGTCTCCTTTACTTACACACTCCTACCTGTATCTGCCCCTGGGTCATAACTGGTAACATTCTTGCACTGCGCCCCCAATGACCCCTTTTAAGGCCACTATCCTCCCCCTTCGGAATCTACCATTCTGAAGTCTAACATGGGTGTTTATATCAGGACTTCCAACCTTTGTTTCACGTCTGGTTGTACTTTCTCAGTGCACTATTTTGAAATGAGGAAAAGGTTACTGTTCTTCAACTAGTTTTCCATCGGTTTCACTGGTAACACTGTTTACATCCATCTTAAAAATTTGAAAAGAAAAGCAGAAGGAAAGTTTCACCGGCTAGATTGGAAACACTGTTTTCCTTCCATACTGTACTGTACAATACTGTACTGTACTGTACAATACTGTACTGTACAATACTGTACTGTACAATAATTTTACCTTTGTAATTTACTGTGGTGGTCATTATCTCTCCTTTGTTCTCCCACAGATTCCATCTTCAAAACTCAGATTAGGTTCTATTTAATTTTTTGCTATTGTTTGACTAATAGAAAAGAGGATTATAGTATGTTTCATAATCAATAAGGATTACTTCTAATTTTGGAATTTTGTCTACTCGTGCATAATTATGTGGACTAGTTAGCTCTGCGAGACTGCCAGACCGTACAGTTATTTGTTTACAATGATATCAAGGGATGCACTCAGCCTATACGCAGTTCCAGCCTAGATAATTTTTCGTGATTGATTCAGGCAAAAAGCAGCATCCTTTATGACTGTTGCTGAGCTGACCTGGATGAACACTCACAGACTGTGCAGTGACTTCACTGCACTTTCTATATGTTTGGTGATGGTTAACTTACTGTACACCCACTGTGAAGCTGAGTTGAATAAAATAAAATGAAAAAGGAGCAAAAAAAAGGAAAACAAAAAAAGAGCAAAAAAAAAGAGGAATTGAAAGAAAAGAAGTACATGTTAAGTTCTTTAAATGGGAACTTCACAGGAATTTTATGATAAATACAAAACACAACAGTAACAGTCTACTAAGATGTATATAATCATCTGCTCATCCCTATCCTCGTCCCTCCTCCTCCTCCGCCTTAAAACATAAAATAATCTGATATTGCGATGGCACATTTGTTCGTAAAGGTCTCTCGTGGTACAAAAAAAAATGGATGTTTTCATAACTGCAGTGTGTTGCAATTGATTAATACTGTACACTAATTATATATACTAAACATGAGATATTAATCAGACATAATTTGTCCTGAAGCTTACTTTCATTTTGCAAAAATTATGTATGAATTGAATCTCGCTTGTAGCGCGATGTGGCGGAAACATCTGCCATTCGATCAGCCTGTTCAATTCATTACGGTATCCCTTATTTAGTTGTTGCTTATATCTGTGGGTTAGTCTTTACACTTCACTGATTGTTTATATAGTCCCTCTAGTAATACTGTGCATTGTGTGCAGGTCTCTAGTAATTAATTTGCATATATGTTTTAGTATTTGTTCTTGTACAGTATGTGTGAATCTTTGATCCAAGTTAAGTCTAGTGTTTTGCACAAATCGATGCTGTGCATAATGTATAATAGTACAGTAATATTATATTCCTGAATAATACCAGCCCACAATATTAACAGCTACAGTAACTAGCAATATGAAGAATGGAGGAAATTATATTTCACCTCAAGTTCCCAGTACGCCAAAGTTTGTTTTGTTTTGTCACATTTGTCTGTTTTATAACCATAATTGTTAATGGTGATCAGTGTTATTTATATCCCATGTTATAAATATGTATCTGATTAAACAGAACGGTGGATATATATACAGAGGTCTGCATGTCATATACTGTAGTTTGCTGAACGGATTATTGTTAACTTAAATTGACAAACTGTAAAAACTTTTAAACACTGTTGTTTGTAATTTTCAGCCTTCACTGCATAGTACTGTACCTACTGTACAGTAGTATTGTATGGGACTATATACTGGATGTACTGCATCCAATGCAAGGGAGACTTGGAGATAGACCTGTGGTATTGTCATTGTTATTGTTGAAATAGGAGGGGCAGGAAGGGGGGGGGGGGGTAAGAGGGGGGAGGTATATGGACACACTTTTGTGAAAAATGCTCATAAAAGCCAAATGTATTGTTCTTTTTTTTTGTATTTAATCATGATATAAATGAAATGTAACAACTTACTGCACTTCTTGTACACAGTACCTGTCAGATTTTTCTTGTCTACTTAGAACTGCTACACATTACCCATTACGCATTTAGGAATTACACTTTACAATACGTACCTCGTCTCATTAGTCAATTATAACATTTTTACGCTCTTAACAATTTTGAAGGCTACGAGCTTTTTTCTTTAATCATAAAATATTGTAAATATCAAGGTTCTCTGTACAACAACTGCTACACTTTACATCTTAGGTTTTAGTAACAGCTCGTCCATTTGGAATCTACGCGATGGTGATGGTATGTGTGTGTGTATGTGTGTGTATGTGTATGTGACACTTGCTTGTAAACATGGTAACTCAGAATGTTAATGGTGGATTTATACTTAGTATGTGGATCTGTCTTATTGAGTACAAGAAGCCTATTGTTGTCTGTGAAGTTCAGTGGTCAACAGAGGTCAAAGTCTGAAAACTTTGTGTATACGATAACTCAAAAAGTACATTTTTGTTAAACTTCATAACTGTACATGGTATGCAGATTCAGCTTGTGAGTACATGAACCCTATTGACATTGCTGGAGGTCAAAGGTCATTTGCGATCAACATTTAAGTGAAAATCTGAAAATCTTGTAAACACGATAACACAAGAGGTACATCTTTCTTGAACTTATACAATGTAGATCCAGCTTGGTGAGTGCAAGAATCCTATTCAAATTAATAGAGGTCAAAGGTCACATGAGGTCAACAGGCATCAAAGTCTAAATATATATCTTTTAAACATGAATAACTCCAAAATTAATCGGTGAATTCTCCCAATGTATGATTTTCTCTGGGTGAACATAGTTTTGTCAATTCAGTTCAGTTTAGTTCTGTGAAGGGCCCGCTCTATAAGGTACTCAACAAAACATACCTGGCATCCAGGTAATGAAATCTGCTTCAGAGTTCATACTCTTGCTCTAAACGTGCACTTAAACCTCCCATAAGGGTTTCTTCCTCTGAGTTTCAAGGGGTCAACAGGTTATCTCAAATGGTGGAAAACTTGGCCATATTCTCAAAAAATATTTCACAGTATATAAACAATATCATGTAACTTTGAACAACTATTAACAGGGATTTGCTAGCTTTCTGGTTACATTTGCTGTTATGTTTCTGCTGTACAGTATATATGCCATACTACCGAATACTACCAGTATGTGTGATTCCTGAGTAATGGATTTGTCAGTAAATTTAAAACTTGCAAACTTGTTTCCCTTTCTGTGAATAGCACCCGAGCAGACAAAGCCAGACGATACGCCAGCTGTGACTGATACCCAGAAGGCAGAATCGGTCCCAGCAGAGGGGGAAGAGGTCACCATGAATGGTGACATCAAGGTAGGAGAAGATGGCCAGGAAGAGGAAGAAGATGACACCCTAGTTGAAGGTAAAATTAAAAAAAAAATGTAGAGAGAAATCTGAGTATTTCACGTTTTTTTTCTTTACAAAAGAAAGAAGAAGAAAATAGCTGTCTGATTAAGTTTTGCATTTTACACATGTATGTCTGTTTGTCTGTATGTCTGCATGTTTGTATGTTTGTTTCTCTTCTATATTCTAGAATTTGGTCAATATAACATAATGTTAGCATTGCTACAGTACATTGTAATATTTACACATGTACAGTATGTAAACAGCTACAGTAGACATGAAAAGCTGAAAATGCCGACGTAAAGATTTGACGGACAAATGCGAGTGATTGGAAGGTGGAGTTCCAGGCCGGTGGAACCTCTTTTATTCAGGACTGTTATAATTTTCTTCTCTTCATTTGGACTTTGAGGCAGTGACCTTTTGGAACGCCAGATTCTGAGTCTTTGAAATATTGAAGAAAATGTTTGACTCTTAGGCCATAGATTTTTGACTTCCAATTTCCTTGTTCAGGCCAAAGTATTGATCATTTGTATTTGTTTGTTGGCTACTACTTTTTGGGTATTGTGCATACACAGTAGGTGATGATTCATCTACGAACCGGTTTCATGCCAGTCACAGCATATTAACTGCACAGTAGGTAGTAAACTGTACACTTCCTCACTTTCATACTGTATGGCCTTGTTCCTGCCAGAGAGCAGTGAAATTTGGCATAATGGACTCATTGTGATAACTTCAAATAAATCAAATAAATGAACTGGCACTGTGACATCCATGGGTACCCTTTTCCGTACAGCATACTGTATTATGAACATAACCAATTTCTTGGTAACAGTATTTACTCTGATACTGTATTTTGAAAACCGATGTTTTGAAGTGTTAGAGGATTGTCTTCTCCTCCGCCCCCCCTCCCCCTTCCCCGCCCCATTTCATTGGCCTTCGTTTATACAGGGCACATGTACTGTATCAACTTGCACTGGTTTTGAAAGGTGCACTAATTGTCGATTATGTCTTGATGTTCAGAGAATTCTTTCTTGTTTTCTACTTTTTCAAGTAAAGGAAGCCATTCAGGAGAAAATAATTTGTAATATTTTATGCCAAAGGGAATGTGAGAATCTGTTCAGGTTGTGAAGTAGAGTAGGAAGTTCTTGAACTACGAAATGTAAAGTACAGTAGAATAAATTGCAGACTTGGAACAAGCACTTTTCAATGGGACTTCCTTCTGTGGATATATTGGGGCACTTACTGTACTCTATTTCCTGCTTATTGGTCTCTAGTTAACAAAATGCACTCAAATCTACCTTAAGCCTTAAGATGGAAACATTGTAGTACTGCACCCCCCCCCTCCTCCCCTATTGACCCGCTTGTCGGTCCATGTCCACTTTCTCTTCCTTCTGAAGCTCCCATTCTGAGATTCTACACATCGAATATATTCCTCTTTAGCCATGGCCCTGATTAATCCTAATATCCCAAACTAATCTTGACATTTTTATCGTCATCACTTTGTACTGTAACAAGTGAGAGATTTTCCCTTTGTATGCTAGTTTTTTGTTCAGATTTCCATCGTAACAATTCTCGTTGCTTATTTCTGTCTGAGTCTGTGTGATGTTGAATTTTGGTTTCATGATTGCCCGATTCCTTTTGCAAATTCCTTTCACCTGTTAATTACAAGCACTCGCTTTCTTTTCGCTCCTTTTCCACTTTGCATGTTTCTTTCGTGCCTCTTTTCTCCTAAATGTTTGCCCCTTTTTGCTGTCAAATCAAATGCCCTACTGCTGTATGTTCTTTGTGCCCCTGGAGTATTTGTGTCTAATTTGGTGGACAACCATATCCCAGGAAATTTGCCAATCCTACGCAGCAAGTAGTGTTCCTCAAAGTCACGTTGCATCGGTTCAACTGCTAGATAGCTGCCTGGCATTTTTCACGCGGTGAAGGTTAACTACAGTACTATAGCGAGTGATCAATCTCTCCACTCGATATTACATAAATATTTCGTAGCACAGACCTGCTTTCTCGGTATCGTTACCAAATCAAGTGCAAAGGTCAAATTCAATCAGACATTTCAGAAAAGGTCCAGCCTTTTATTCGGTACAGATTCTACTGTGGGTTGAAACGAAACAAATCGATGGTCAATTGAGAGAGAAAACTAAAATTCAAAATTTAAGTGTCAAAAGGAGTGTACTATTTCAGAATTTTCGGGTAAATTTCATGTAAATTTACACCTTGAAGAGTGATGTACTGTAGCCAGACCGGCTTACGACAGTCAATTAACCAGCAATCATCTTACCGAACAGAGGCAGCACTTGCCGATTGCCACAACCTGCAGTAATTTAAGCCTGTATGGATTAATTCTAGACATAATTTTAACATGATGACCCAAAGTAGCCAAGACATAGATAGGTAGTGATAGATACTCAACTTTTTCTGGCAATTGTTCTGGCAATAGCTTCATTTTGAGCTGATGTACTGTGTACTTTGCCTACCATTTCATCAGATTTTGATACCTGCATTTTGTCTTTGGCTTTCCGCCTGTTAATGTGTATCATTTCAGCCGACAAAGTCTTCCAACTGGACAATCAATATTCACATAGAGTAGTTTTTTATTAGAATAATCCAAAAGTGTGTGGATTGAAATGCATAAAGTGAAAATGTGTCAAAAACCCCAAAATATTAATTACCAATGGTTACCAACGTTCTGAGATTCAGTCCAACCCGTACAAGTTCTGTAAGTTACCTCAACTTACTGATATATAAGTCTGTATATATCTCAGTCGATGTAAAATTCAACGGTGGTTTCGTTGTACCTAGTTACTGTAGTAACTGCACATATTTGTACTTGCGTATATTTATTCCTTTGCAAACAAACAGTATAATAAAAACTGACAAACGGGGTTGTACAGTAGGAAGACTTGAGTTTATTACGTTAAACAGAGTAAAAACAGAAAAGGGAAAAGAAGAAGTCCATAAAGCCAGGCCATATGGAGCAACATGGAAACGATTGTTGACATCTGTTAAGACTGCAATGCAGCAAATTATATAAAAGAGAAATTGATGTGTTTTCTTTTCTCATTTCTTAAGGCTTAATTCCATGAATTTGGCACAAGTTAAATTACCCCATTTTTGTCAATTTACATTTATATGTCACAGTTTATACATGTATGAGAATTTTGGCATCCAATTATTCTATCCCTACAGTCATGTTTTGAATTCACTGTTCAGTGTAGACATTTCTATAGTAACCTATCATGAATGTATGCATCGTCTGTCTTCGTTTGACTTTTCGTCGAGCTGTCGTTTTATCATCATGTGAATGTAGACACCCTTTCAGATTCCCTGCAGTCATGTTTTGAATTCAGTGTGGACATTTCTATAGTAACATACATGTATCATGTCTGTCTGTCTGTCTTTTTGATGTTTCGTCGAGTCTGTCGTTTTATCATCCCGTGAATGTAGACACGCTTTCAGATTCCGTACAGTCGTTTCTAATCCCACGGCTGTTTTGATCTTTCAGATGACAGCCGTTCGGAGGCTACCTTCCGCCATGTTGTACAGAGCATCAGTAAATTGAAGGATACATCCCTCAGCACTCCCTGCATCGTACGTAACTTGCCATGGTAAGTCATCACCCCATCGTCATCGTCGGTTAAAGGAAGAACGAAAAGCGAACTTGTGTTTATTTTGAAAATGCAAACCGAAAGCATAAAATTGTTGCTTTTAGTGTTCCTGTTATTTGAAACGCTTAAACCTAAGTAATGTTAAAGTCATATGTACTGTACTGTACATGTTCATCAATAGAATAATCAGGTTTTGGGGAAACAAAAGTGTAAACTTTCCATAAGGACTAGATGCATCTTGCACCCCTTCTTCTTGATAGTAAATTGTACATTAGATATGAACAGGGAATTGCGTCGATATCTTCTACTCCCCTTGCGCTATCAATTTATGTTGATCTCGTTTCAAGTTGACTTCCTAAACCCGGTCTTTTTTTACTTGATAATATTAAATATCGCACCCTAAAAGAAACTTAATATTATGCTTTAAACACCAAAGCTGTACTGTGAGTATCAGTAACTATCACTAGCTTCAAGTTCAGTTTCATTATACAACGTGTTATACAGTACAGTACTAATAGAGGAAGTGGAATATTTGAAAGGTATTATTTCGGTTAGGTTTTAACGTGCACTGTACCAGATGCCTCTGTTTCCTTCAGTAATACATTACAAAACAATACATTATGCAGATTGTTATACAAGTGCAATGATAGCAGTTTTTATACAAAGTAACCGTAGCATTGTATAACAGACAAAATTAATAGCCTTGAAAACTGCAACATAAATTTTGAATGCTCATGAAAAGTGCATTTGTTAGGCATTTCCATAAGTGGAGGATCTTTTTTATATATTTTTTAAATTTTTTAATTTATTTGTATCCATGTTATACTATAAATTAGATAGTAGGAATCCCCCATTTTTTTTGGGGGGGGGCAGAAATATTTGTGATGTATTTGAAGAAACAGTGTATTTGCATGAGCACAGCTGATATTTAACTGTCTAGAATATGTTGTAGTTCACCTATATTTTAATGATTGGTATATCTTTTAGACTTTTTGGTCAAACTTGTCATTGGCAGTGAAATATCATACAGGTTTGCATGATGACACAATCGCGTGGTATGTTGTTGAATATTTGTCAGGTATAAATGTGTACAGGATTTATATACCTGTTTTTTTAGTCAGCCCCAAATCCAATCAGAGGAAGAAATAAAATGATGGCAGGTGAGTGAGTGATGGGTAGAACATTTGTTTACAAATTTAAAGTTCAAAATAAAATAAAACTGTTAGCAAACTGCTTATCCACTAGAGAGCCTGTGTAAGAGAATGTGTAAAAGTAAGTTGGCCTGACGTTTCGATCCTAGCAGGATCTTCTTCAATTTAAATTTCTTAGAACATACTGCATACACGTGGTAAAGAGTTCAGTCTAGTAAGAGATTTTGCTGTTTCCCAAAAATTCCATTTTATTAAAGAATCAGGCCTTGCAAGTTTAGTAGGATGAAACATTGTTCTTATGAGAAGCCTTTGTTTTTCAAGAGACCCTTCACAGTCAATTGTTTTTGTCAATTAATGTGTGCTCATGTTTGCATGAGATACTGTAAGTACATATCATTGCCTTTTCATCTTCTGTTTCTCAAAGCAGTTAATTTTTAACACATGGATTGCTATAGCATACATTACCTACTGTAACTGATACACAATTTCCTCCATGCATTACACACATGTAAAAACAGTTTGCTACTGATGGCATGCATTTCCATAAAAATGAATATCATTTCTTTTGTGGTAAAGTATACCATCAACAAAAACAGTGGCATGAAATATTAAATAGTTTTGGAACTTCCCAAGTAGGAGAATTGTGCGTGTTTTGGTACAAAATGCTCACCAATCAAAAAGTTCACTCATTAGTTACGGTCTCATTTTTAATATAGAGCATCACGGCGAAGTTGATTCTACAGTATGTTTTGCAGAAAAATAGACATTAATATTCTTTTTCTTTCTCTCTCTCTCTCATGCAGGAAGATCATGGCAATGTTACGAACCACTCAAAGTGGAGATAGACCATCAAAGAGCCTCGGCTTTTTCCTGCAGTGCAATGGAGAATCTGAATCACAGTAAGTTGGCCCCCCACCCCCACCCCACCCCCACCCCCACAAAGGAAAAAAAACATGTTTGTATAGATAGGAAAGAAAAGAAGGTTGGGTGGTACTTATAATGCCAAGTTGTTGTTAAGTCTCCCTGGAATGTTTCTGTCAGTCAACTGCATGTCTTCTTTTGGTGATGGTTGGGGTGTGAGGTGGGTGGGGGGGGGAGGGGGTGGGGGTGAGGGAAAGGGGAATAAGAAGAGGAAGAGGACAAGGGACATGATAGGGTAATTTTTGGCAAACCATGCGCTTGTCAGGCCTTGAGCCTGCTGTACAGAGATGATGCCATTAAATGTGCTTCTTCAGCCTATCATGGGTAAATTTCAGACATGCTCCCAGAAAAAATGGTACACTTTATCAATGTCAAAAACAGGCTCAATCTCAAGACTATGTAAATTCAAACAAGTGGACATTTGTATTGCACCCCCCCACTGATACACTTTCAAGGTTTCTCCACCCCTCCCCTTCCCCACCTTTGAAATCTGCTGTTCTGAATACCATTTAAATGGTGATAAAGCCGCTGTCGTCTTACTCTCTCTGATGTGTATATACAGCATGTAATCATCCAGAGTCTACACATAATCTCAACCACGGTCTTTCAGGGTTTCTCCACCCCTCCCCTATATTCCCCCCACCTTTGAAATCTGCTGTTCTGAATACCATGTAAATGGTGATGAAGTCGCTGTCATCTTACTCTCTCTGATGTACAGTATATATACAGCATGTAATGATCCAGAGTCTACACATAATCCCAACCGTGGTCTATACCGACGACGACGCCGCCTCTCTCAGATAGGAGTTAGATAAGGAAGAAAGCACAAACTGTAGGTTGTCTGAAAATGTACCTTGTGGGCCACAGATAACAAAATGTCTACCATCTTTTGGCAATTTATAGTGCTCACAGTATGCTTGGAACTCAAAATTGTAGACTAGCTTGAAGTTATAATTGAAAGTATTTGAAACTCTGAGGCATAAAGCTGGGTATTTGAAGTAAGATGTTAAAAGATTGCTTCCACAGTATCAAGAATGGAAATTCTTTGCATGGCAGATTTTTGGAAAGAGCTCTAAGTTCCTAGTTTTAACAAAAAGAAAGAAAAATAAACAGGAAGGTATTTTGATTTTAAAAAAAAGTGGCCATTTCTGCTAGAATTTGTAAACCATTTTGATGCAAAACCAACAGATTTACCAACTAACTCTTATGATATTCTTTGCATTTAAAATTTCTAACTTACCCACTGTCTGTATCTTTTAACTTATGTAACAGCAACTAGACTCGAAATTCGGGTCTTCACAGAACATCTGTTCAACCTGCGTGAGAAAAAAAAAAAAGCAAACAAAATGCCGGAGGGTTTTTCTCTAATTTAAATTTTGACATTTGTGATGATGAAGATCTTCAACAAAATATACTTCTGTGCTGTAAAGGCCAGAGTATTGGGCAGAATATACAGGTTTATTTGACAGACAAATTACATTGCTCAGGAAAAAAAGTGTGCCATGCATACAGCAACTGAAACTTGCTAGGCTCTTTGTGTGACATCTACCCTTTTCCACACATCAATTAGATAACTTTATCAAGAGGAGCACAATAATATATCACTAAATAGTTTCAAAAGGAAATAAAATGTATTATCAGCCTACAGTATGTAAAGCAACTTTTTTGAGATGATTTAATTTTTTTTTTTAATCAATGCTGGTTGATATTCATTTTCCATAGCAGTGTACAGTGTGTAAACTTCCAGTAGTCAAGTTTTCACCTCTATTTAGTGAACTAAAAATTAAAGAATCGCTTCTTTTCTTCAGTTGCCTGTTCTTTTGTGATTTTTTTTTTTATTTAAGTTTGTAGTAACTTAATGATTCATTTTTTTTCATTAATGATTAGACCATTCTTCCTGAAGTCACATTTGAACAAAGTAAAATGACAGAATATATATTCCTTTCTTTACCCCCATGGAATAGTTTACCCAGTAAAATACCATGCAAAAGTGGTCAAATTGTTAAAGTCTAAAGATGTATACATAGAAGTTTTCTTTACACAGGAACCACAGTATTTTGTGATAGACAAAATTTTATGAGACACTTAAGATTTGTTTAGTGTTTAAAACACTAAATTAGTCCCTGACCACTGTCTACAGTACCAGAGAGGGCTGAACCATCATCCCTTACAATAAAGCTATTACTTCCCTCCTGCTGCATACAGTAATGAGAGATTGGATTTGTCTGGAAGTTGGAGACGGAACCAAGAGATTAGAACCTTAATAAATTAGCTGTAGGGTATCTATCTGCACCTAATTAAACTTTGAAGGGGGGGGGGGGAGGGATAATATGACATTTACAAGACCCTAATGCATCACATGATTGTTTTGTTAAATTGCTCTGTAAATTACACTTACTGTTCACTTGATATCTATGAATATAATATACAGTATAGATCCAAGGCAGCTGATATCTGTGGATATAATATACAGTATTGGTCCAAGGCAGCAGATGGTTAGTCCGTTAGTTCAAAGTTGGTAAATCACAACGATAAGTCTGTATGAGAGTTTGAGATTGGTGCTCATAAGTAGAACCAGTCTTCAAATACCGCTTGAAAACATATATTCAAATACTGCTTGATAAACAATATAGAATGAATACAGAATAGAAAGAGGGTGGTGGAGGTGTGGGGTGGGGGAAGTGAAAAAATATAGGAAAATATAAAAGAAAAAAGTAAAGGGAGAAAAAGGGAAAAAAGAAAGACACCCCCCACAATAAAACAAACATAGCCATGAATTTGTACTGTTTACAGACATTGATTTCTCTGTCCCAGTTCCTTCTTGTGGAAACATTTCTATTGTATGTTTTTACTTTTGAAACCCATGTATACGCGCACACGCACGCAGGCACACACATCTATGAGAGAATTCAGTGTCAGCAGAGCTAGCCTATACATGCAAGCCACTGGTTGATCACCGTTGTTACCTTACAGAGCCTAAAGTAGCTTGAAAAGAACTGGACAGCTGGTGATGCTGACATAATTTGATTGCCCTTTTACTGTTTTTAACCTGCCTGGTTCTATCTGACTGAATGAGAACCAGACTCCACGTGACCATGTAAGTTAGAAAATGGTTTGGAAGTCGTCCAGTGCAGGTGTGCAACCACTACCATTGATCAAATGGCTTTGTATCAGAATGTTATTACATTTGCTGTAGGTATTCATCTCCATTTTAGTGACTTTTGATTGGGAGGTATGACGACTATCTTAGTGAATTTTGATTGGGTGGTATGACGACCATCATAGTGATTTTTGATTGGGTGCTATGACGACCATCTCAGTGAATTTTGATTGGGTGGTATGGCGACCATCTCTGTGAATTTTGATTGGGGGTATGAACACCATCAGTGAAATTTGATTGGGTAGATTCCAATTGATGTAAATCACACTACAAACACAGTTGTAAGCCTCAAGGATGGCAGATTTGGAAGGAAGGGATAGGAGATGTTATGTGGGGGCGCAGTGCTAAAATGTTACCAACTGTTGTAGGCTAGGTAGATTAAGTGCATATGTAGAATGGAGACAGGTAAGTTTCGTCGTTCGGAAATCCCCAAACCAGTAAGTTTTGGGGAGTATGCCGACCCATCTTAGTGAATTTTGATCGGGTCAAGACAGTTGTTTGTTTTATGTGGGATGTTGGTCAGTCTGACTGTGTGGCAGACTTTTATACACACTTTTCTATTTATATCTCTTTGTATTCTCTCTCAGATCTTGGTCTTGCCAGGCGACAGCTGAACTTAGATTGATAAATCAAAGCGGTGGTCAGGATCACGTCAGAAGTAAGTCGAATTAATCACCCAATTTGTGGGTTGTTTTGTACCAACTTTGTAACTCTGTTACCACTCACTTTATTACTTCATTAGAGGTTTAGAACTTTGCCAAAGTTTCTACACATGCCCTTTGTGTCTTCAAGAGTAAAAAAATTACAGTGCTGGTTTTGCTTGTCACTGGAACCTTAGTTAATGGCAGTGTGAACTTCATGGTTAAAATTTGATAAAATGTCACTGTTTTGACTTCTCCAAAAAGAGTTATAAGGTAATTGCTACCACCTTTTTTACTTTTATGCCCACAGACTTGTTATGAATGCGAGATATATAGCATGACTTATAACAGCCTTCAACGTTTTAAAATATATTTTAATAATAAGGTTACTCAAGAAGATAATGCAATGAGAAATTTCATGGTAAATTTGTGATGAATTTTTGGAGAAAAAAAAATTTTCATTTCATGAGATATAATGTATCACGTTTGCTCTTTTCCCCCACACTGGTAGTACTACGTTTAATAATCATCATATTTCATGTGTTTTTGTCTAATTTTTATTCACAGAAATCATGCATCTCTTTTACTTCAAAGAAAATGATTGGGGATTCAGCCACTTCCTTTCATGGAATGTAAGTGTGTTTTGAGATGAACTCTTTACCGTTCTCCTCCTATAGAAATGGGTTGGAGAAATAGTAACATATTTACATATTAGGCATCTATGCAAATATTTCCATGGCAACCGTTCTGCGATTTTCTTGCTGTTTTTCAGTTTCATGTGAAATAGATTGCTGAATTGATTTACGTTGGTTCGTTGCCTGCCTAAGGCAAGTAACATATGCAGCAAGTCAAAATATGCTACTAAAATGCTGATTTCAAGTCTCTATTATGGCAAGTAAGCCGATTTGAAGGTAGAGGAAGGAAGGGGGAGAGGAAGGGGCAGAACACTGGTGTTTGTATTTTCCAATCAGTAGGTTTTTCCTCTTGTTCTTCGCCATGGCTTTCACAAGAAAGAATGTCGTGTCTAAGGTATTCTGCTTCATCCTATGGCAAAGTGAAAAAAGGACAACATGCAGTCATAATTAAACAGGTTCACCCATCCCCATATCTGCATCAAAAAACATAATTATGTAAACAGGTGGCAGTTAAGAAAGATCAAGATCATGACAGATTGTGCGGTCTGTCCGGCAGTCCGAGATGACTAAAAGTCAGGTCGGACGACCAAAACTAGCACCGAGGTTGTCCGGCCAGAGAACAATCTGCTTACAGTAGTTGTGGTAAAACTCCCCTGTCATGCCCTCCTTATAAATCATGCAGGAAGCTAAAAATTCATTGGTTGGAGGACCTTCATGTTTGCGACAACCTACAAACTCTCTGAAAGCATCAGGCCTGATCATTCTGCGAACCAGAGTATTTATATGTCTTGTTGTGAAATACACTGTGTTAAAGGTGTGCAGTGGAATACTGTGTGTCGCCTACAATTCATTACCTGTTAAATGCCACTGAGTGAGGTATAATTTAGAATTATGCTTTTAAGAACTCATTTATCTACAGAGCAGCCATTTTTATTCAAAATGGGATCTTAGTATCTCTGTTGTAATCTTTTCAATCCTTTTAAATCTTTCATTCTAAAAAAAAAAAAAATTCTAATCCTCCATCTTATTTCTGATTTGTTCATGCTTTCATGATTGTACACTTTACGTCTTTTGTGTTTATCATTATTAAGTGTCCTATTTATAAATTTTGTAATTTATACTGGAATAAAGAAATTTGAAATTGAAATTATATTCCTGACCCTCTTGTACCTCTCTTACTCTTGTCCAGGAAATGTTAGACGAGGAGAAGGGATTTGTTAAAGATGACACTATCATCCTGGAAGCTCATGTGACAGCCGACGCTCCTCATGGAGTCAGGTAAGAACTGCAGCACCTCCCAAACGGACCTCATAGATCAACTGGAATATATTTCAAATTTACCTCGCTCCTCGCTTACCTGTCTCCCCACAACCTTCGCACTCTCTTTCTACCGTGCCTAGAATGAACTGGTAACGTTTTAACATTGTGCGCCCTCTATGACTGACCCCTCAGGTCAATGACCTCCCTTCTTTATTGGTCAGATTTGGTCAGATTCTCTTCGCAAATCACCACCTTTATGTACAAAGGACACCCCCCAATTCCCATGGTGGACACTCAGTTTGTAGCAATCCATGGATAAACATTCTAACATATCTGCTGTTTTACGTTTTTGATCTTGGTCTTTGTTGAAGTTTTTAAAAGTTTTGTCGAACCAAAAGTGATAACGAAGTCATTACTCACATTGAGATAAAACACCTCCAGTTCTGAGTAAGCCGAACTTTTACCGACTGGTCCATCTCTCCTTTTCTATTTCATGTGCCAGGAATGAGGTACCACATGTTACTAAAATATTAACCAACATAAAGCACTCGATGATGTACAAAGTGAATATTCCAGTTTGCTCCATGCATGGAATAGTTGACTCCTTATCTCGTAGCAAAAGGACAAAGAAAAAAGTGGCAAATTGCAACATGAAATTAAAAAATATGCAACAGTTTCTACTCATAAAGGCTTAATATTTTTATTATTGTATATTCTTATTACCTTTGACATTAATAAATATTTTCAATTATTCCTTCCAATTAATTGAGTGTGATGTGGATTTCAAACTGAAGAAAAGAAAAAGATACATTAAAAAAAAACAAAAAAAAAAACTTGGAAACAAGCAGCCTCTTTAAAATAAAGGTAACAAATGTTCAAGATTGTTACCATGTATAGCAAAATGTAAACACTAGGTTATAATGTCTTTAACTTTTGTTTAGCAAACTTTGAGATCTATAAATATTTTCAATTATTCCTTCCAATAAATTGACTAGGATGTGGATTTCAAAATGGAGAAAAGACAAAAAAAATACAAAAAAAAAACTTACATGGATACAAACAGATAGATACATATATGTGAGATGATATCCATATTTTGATTACACTGTCATCGATGTTTGAAAGGAATTTTCTTTTTTCCACACAAACAATTCCCAATTCCACTGTAATTTTTTATCATGTTCAGACCATAATTTGAATCACAATGAAGCAAAACTGGACGTTTTCTTTTTCACTTTTTTTTCTAGCTGGGATTCGAAGAAGTTGACCGGCCATGTTGGTCTGAAGAACCAAGGAGCAACATGTTACATGAATTCTCTTCTGCAATGTCTCTTCTTTACCAATAAACTCAGAAAGGTAAGTCTTAAATGCCTTAAATGGGACATTCCAGTTGTTAAAGTTGACAGTTTCAAGAAAATTGCTATATTTTTTTTCTCTCTGTGTGTTAGAAGAGAAGATGCAAACAACATCCTGAGAGAAACTAGATTGTAAAAAATTATTAACCTCTAAGGCATTGTTAAAATGATAATTTATAATGCCTGGTGAATTTCCCAGGAAGGTATCTGACAATTGAAGTGACATATGATCTGAATTTACCTTTGTTTTGCTTTCATAATTCATAAATAATTTATTCATAGATAGCAACACAGAAACAATACACTTATCCTCCAAAAGAACATGCGGTTCAATGAAACTCAAAGTACATTGGATGTCAATTCGATAATGCAGAATGTATTGCATTTCAAGGGTGAAAACAAAAACAAGTCAACATAGTAAAGGAGAAGGAATCTTATGAAGAACTCCTGCTAGGAAGACCACGTATCTCATGTGGTCCATTGTCAGAAATCACAAAGACGCAGGTTTATCCTGCCAAAAAAAAACTGCCTTGGAACAACCTAACCACATAGAGTTTTAGAACAAGAAATTGAAACAGGGATTATATGTAGAATGTAGATTCAATTTTCCTTGCATATCCATTTGAATTTAACTTTATTTTTCAGTCTATTGATTTGACCTTGGATTGGATAGGGTTACTAGTTTGTCTTAAGGGGAGGTGAAGTTTATAAAATACCAATACTTATGGTACGTTCACATTATGGATGCATCCAATTGTGAAGTACAAAATTAGACGTAAATTTTAGAGGAAAACAAAACATTATGTATCAGTGTGCAACAATGATGTCGCACCTGTTTGCTCCAAGTTCACCTTTGGTACAAAGGTGGCGACTTCAACTGTCAATATCTCAAAAACGGTACAAAGGAATTGAATGCAGATTTCACCAGAATGCTTAGATTATGTTCCTCTTTAATGCATCAAAAATAAATTTTGACCTGGACTATATTTTTTAATATCACATTCAATGTATTCCTCTATGTTTGTTTCTCCCCCCCCCCCACCCCCGCCCCTTCAGGCCGTTTACTTGATGCCTACTGAGAACGATGATTCCAGCCGCAGCGTCCCGTTAGCCCTGCAGAGGGTCTTCTATGAGTTACAACACAGTGACAAACCTGTCAGCACAAAGAAACTCACCAAGTCATTCGGGTAAGCTATCCAGCCAAAATTCTATAGTATTTTTATGGCTAAATATTTTACAGTATTGTAAAGTTCATGGTTTTTAGGGCATATATCTGTAAGTGCCTCTATAAATTTTACTGCGGTAACCCAAAAATTGCTAAATGTTGCCAAAAGGAGTTAACTGGGAGTTTTAATGTTATTACTGAAGGATCAAAGAAAACAAGTAACTTTCCTACTGGGCAAGAATGTTTCTAACTGTTACAGTAAAAAAAGGTTTGGGGAGGGGGGGGGGCATGTGGGAATTCAGGCGGTCATGTGGGTTCGAAATAGCCATATCCTACTGAAATGTTTGCCTGATTACAGATGTCCTTGCTATGTGTTGTTCATGTGACTATTTTCCTGTTTAATGCCCACTCATTCGTTGCAGAGAGGGCTGCAGAGAGGTGGGGGGGGGGAAGGGGAGGGTAAAGTGGGTGATCAACCAATCCCTGTTTCTATGTTATTCCCCACAGAAATGTTGAGACATTTAAGGATTTTTTGAAGATATTTTCAGCATGAAACTGCTCTCTCTACATCTTTGAATTTGTTTACCCATTCATTCTGTACCTTCCACACTCTAATTCTGAATTTGTTTATCCATTCATCCATCCATTCATCCATACATTCATTCATCCATCCATCCATTCATACATCCATACATCCATGTACATCCATACATTTATTCATCCATCCATTCATTCATTCATTCATTCATTCTGTACTTTCACACTCTACTTCTCCGAGTTTGTTTGTTCATCCATTCATTCTGTACCTTCCACATTCTAATTCTGAATTTGTTTATCCATCCATCCATCCATCCAATCCATTCATCCATCCATCCATCCATCCATCCATCCATCCATCCATCCATACATCCATACATCCATCCATCCATCCATTCATCCATCCATCCATCCATCCATCCATCTTTCCATCCTTCCATCCATCTATCCATGCATAAATTCATCCATCCATCCATCCAATCCATTCATCCATCCATCCATCCATCCATCGATTCATTCATCCATCCATCCATTCTGTACCTTCCACCGAATCGTTCAGTCTTTAAGATCCCCTCCTTGTCCATATATCTGACTGCATTGTTCAACTGTGTTGTCTTGCGTGTCTTTCGTGATATTACTTTTCCCCCATCTCTACTGCACTGACTATTAATTGAACCCTTGCGGCAGCGTGACGAGGATTAATTGTATTTCGTGTTTCCGAGGATGTTTGAATGCATCGCTTGAACATCATCACCCTCCTCCTTCTAGCTACAGACGAGGATTTGGTTATCTTCGTGACTCTGCCGGTACCATCACCAGTAATAAATACCCCGAGGGCCTGTATAATCAAACTGTTGTCAATCTTCTTCCCTTGAAATTGGACAGCATGGATGTTTCTTTTTCGGCTTTTTTTTTTGTCTTGGTTCATACCATGGCTGTTTGTATACACGAATGTATTCTTCTCGTTTTGTCAATCCTTGTGGACATTTTTTTGTCTGCAAATATTTTGCATTGCGAAAAAGGTTAAAGATTCAATGATTCTTTAATCTTGTAGGTTCTTTGATCGTTTTGTGAATGGAAACATCATTTCCTTTAAATTTAATCTGCACTCTGCACAAGTAGTTTCTAAAAATTTTGTTTCTTTTTGCAAAGACCTTTGGTTCTTTTTGTTCATTTACACAAAAGGATCTATAGTTATTCTGAGGATTTCTTTGGTTTTGTGTGGAAATTTAAAACATTTTTTTAAATAAATTTTCAGCTATTTTTACTGCAAAAGTCAATTGTCAAGTGTATGATCAAACAAACCAAAAACTAACAAAATGAACAAACAAACAAAACGAACAAACAAAATGAAAAAGGATTGAAAGATTTCTAAGGAAATTATAGTACAAGTATCCAATACTCCTAACCGGATACAATGAACTGCTCTGTATGTAAAGGCCTTTTTTAAATTTAAAAAAAAAGAGAAAAAAAAAGGGGGTTCTAAAAGGATTGGAATGGCTAAGTTATAAACAGTTCTTTATAATTCTGAGGTGGGGTGTGACACTGAGCTGACATAGCAGAAAGTTAACTCTTTTCTTTATTTTTTTTCTTATTGTAATCTTCAATGCTTTATACACTTTGCAGCATTAACAAACAATTCCTTTAGAATAACATGAGAAAGGGAATGATAAGCTTTTAAATTATTTCTACGAAACAGACGTAACAATGAATTGTTCACTGCAGGTAGTTACCTGTTCATACGTGATATGCACAGGAAAGCTTTGGGTGGATATCGTCAATCATCGTTAATTTGTCGAAGTGTTTTATTGGGAATGCATTTAAATTAGTGAACTGCAGGTTCTTATGAAGCCTCAAGAGTAATTTGGAGAAAACAGGTTTGATAATGAACAGATGTTTTATAAATCAGGGAAGCCACGTGACTATCTGGTACGGAGAAAAAAAAGAAATATAATCTTTACAGTCCAATTGGGAGATCATTTAGGTCTTTGTTGCTATGGTAACCTGTTACATATATCATCCCAGTTGACAATTAAATTACTCTTTGGCTTCAGTAAGATTTGCAGTGGTTTGATACGGTGACATCAGGAATCAGTCCATGTCTCTAAATAAATTAGAATTCCAGATTTTTTTCTCCCCCTCTTCCTCCGGGAAGAGTTAGTTTGCCTCTGATGAAGCACGATCTTAACTAGTTAAACTTATTCATTTGGTTCGATTTGGAAGCAAATTCTTAGAAAGTCAATACCCTTTTTGGCAGGATACATTTTTGAAATAATTCATCGAAAGAGAGAGAATAATAAAGAAAGATTGTCATCAAACTGCTCATCTACTGGAAATCCCATATTTATGTCACTTGGGTATAAAAGTTGTAGTAATCCTTAAAAACTTGCGTATAATAGTGTAAGCATATTTTTATGTGAATAGAGGGGGGGGGGGGACGAATTGTCATGGCCTGGTCAAGGCATCTACATTTGAAAGGAATTGTGGAACAAAAGATTGATGGTACAGATGTGGAAATGGTACCAGATATGAAGGGTTTGAATGCCCAATCTAGCAGGCCAATGCATCAAAATTGCAATATGCCTTGTTAGATCAGGAACGGTTGAAAGAGCTTTACAATTCACAATTTTGCCTACCTGTGCTCCAATTAGTGTCAGCTAGGTGCATATGCTAAATAACTGTTGAGAATTTTTATTTTTTTTATTTTTGTAAATCCACTCGGACGCTCACGTAAGATCTAGAAACACGATCATTTTTAATTTGAGCACTTACTCATTACTGTTTTCCACTAATTTACAACTCGCAAATTCCGTTTTCTGTTTCACAGGACTGGTCTGATCTCAATTTTCAATTTCTTGAAATTAGAAGCTGAATGTATTAGAACTTAAAGTGATAACAACAATTACTCATCGTTTAATCAGTTTTTTTTCTTCTCAACGTAAGAAATAGGTTTACACTTTCTTGGTTTGGGTATTAGCAACATTAATGAAGGATTATTTTATGCTTAGCAGTATTTTCATTTCCACTTCTCTTAACACTTAATCCACACACAAGGTTTCACTTTTAAACATACTTACTCAAGTTCTCCAGCAGGTTTGTTCTTTTCATTTTGAGAGGTTTTCATTTGACAGCTGTTATAGCAGCTAGGACTTCCATTTGTTTACAGGAGCCAAACGTTATAGCAATTATAGAGACTAGAAAATTTGACAAGGTGGATTGTGGTGGGGGTGCAGAGGACATGCAGGTTTAATAGGACAAGGGTGTGCAACAATATGTTTTGATAAAAATGGGAAAATTGTTTTCCATGAAAATGTGAAAATCCTGTAGCATTACTGCTCACACAGACACAATATATAGTTTACACTATGTGTATGAACACATAGTCTGCACACTATTTCCCTATGTAGCATGTACAACTCACACAGCCACAATAGATAGTGTTTACTATGTGTATGAACACACAGTATGTACACTAGTACCTTGTGTAGCATGTACTGCTCCTACAGCCACATTTGATAGTTTACACTATGTGTATGAACACAAAGTCTGTACACTATTTGCCTATGTAGCATGTACTGCTCACACAGACACAATATATAGTTTACACTATGAGTATGAACACACAGTCTGTACACTATTTCCCTATGCAGCATGTACTGCTCACACAGCCACAATAGATAGTTTACACTATGTGTATAAACACACAGTCTGTACACTATTTCCCTATGTAGCATGTACTGCTCACACAGCCACAATATTGTTTACTATGTGTATGAACACACAGTATGTACACTAGTACCTTGTGTAGCATGTCCTGCTCCTACAGCCACATTTGATAGTTTACACTATGTGTATGAACACAAAGTCTGTACACTATTTGCCTATGTAGCATGTACTGCTCACACAGACACAATATATAGTTT
>JAIPMN010004624.1:0-13251 GCA_020650975.1 Apostichopus californicus
CGTGTAAATTCTCACAATTCCGTGCCCTTTTTAACGGTCACTGAAGAGGAAGTTCGGCATAATTTTAGAAAGATTATTCCATCTAAGGCTGCTGGCTCTGATAATCTATCTCCCCCCGTGTGCTTAGAGATTGCGCAAGTCAGTTAGCTGGTATATTTACTTACATATATATCTTCAATATGTGTTTCACTACACAGTCCATTCCATCTATTTGGAAACAGTCATGTATCATCCCTGTGCCCAAAAAGCCAATAATCTCATGCTTGAATGACCTTTGACCTATTGCTTTAACTTCGGTTGCCATGAAGACCTGTGAGCGTCTAGTCCTAAATTCTCTTAAGTCTTTAATATCTTGTCAGATGGACCCATTACAATTTGCCTACAGTAAGAATCGCTGTACTGAAGACGCAATATTATATTCATTAGACAAGCTGTATTCTCACCTTGAACAAACAAAGTTTGACAAGGTGTCAGCTCGCATAATGTTTTTCGACTTCTCCTCAGCGTTCAATATGATTCAGCCATTCATTCTAGCTGAAAAACTTTCTAATATGGAGGGTGTACCTAAATCACTCGTATGGTGGGTTTTAAACTATCTCAACAACAGCTCGCAGTATGTTCAAATAGGAGATAACGTTCATTCCGATATTACTCATTGCAGTACTGGTGCCCCACAGGGTACAGTTCTAGCACAATTTCTGTTTACTGTCTACACATCTGAAATTCGCTCAACAAACCCTAACTGTCCCTTAGTGAAATTTGCTGATGACACTGCCCTTATTGGTTTGGTTTCTGATGGCAACCATAACATGTACCTTTAACAGATTAGCAGATTCGTAGATTATTGTGGTGGAAACTATTTGGAATTAAATGTAACTAAAGCGAAAGGAATGGTTATTGATTTTAGAACTAGACATAAGGTATTAGCAAACGATGTGATAATTAAAGGTATTGTTGAAAGGGTTAGTAGTTACAAATATTTAGGGGTTATAATTGATGATTAATTAAATTGGGGTGAACACATAGATTATGTTGAGAAACGGCTAAAACCAAGATTATACTGCTTACGTAAAGCTGAATTCTTTTAATATAGATCCAGATATTCTCGCCATCTTCTATCTGTAGTGTGTGGACCTATCGTATTACTTGCTGGGGAGGTAATGCGGGAAGAACCAGCATAAAGGTTCCGGATGTTGTTATTAAACGTGCTGGAAAAGTCTGCCGTCAGTGGCCTCGGTCTACGAAAATTGTGTACGAGACAAGCTGCTGTCAATGAGGAAAGATCACAGTCACCCATTGCACAATCATCTAACCAGCCGTATCATTGCTCGTAGTGGTAGAATGAGGTTGCTGACGTCACATAGAAATAGACATCGTTCTTCGTTTATAGGCACTGCCATTGATGTTCACAACAAGAACTTCACGAGGTAGGGGGGGGGGGTGGCCGTTCCACTTAGTTGCTCTGTTGGAGCTAGTTAGTGCATATTTTGTTTAGACTGCATATAACTGGTGTATATTATCAATTTTTTTTTTTTTGTATTTTGTATCATTCATTGTATCAATGTTCTTTGTATTTTGTACCATTCATTGTATTTGCTCACCGCAGATACGTTATTTCCTTCTGGGATTCAATAAAGTTGACTATCTATCTATCTATCTACTATCTATCTAGAGCCGTTGGTCACCCCTTGAACACACAGACAGACCTCCTAGTCAGATCACTCTTGCAGCGAGGTCAACAGCTCAACTTTTACCTTAATGAAAGTACTTTTCACCAGCAAACATGCATTTTACATGTTAATTTGGCAGCTGCTAACTACAATTTGACATCATACAGCTCACTTCAGTAGCTGCATACGTACCTTTGGTAGGGAATATCTCAAACTTCTGTATGTGTACATTGAAATGCTTTCAAGTTCATTACAATATGCAATCATGCCTTTAAGCAGGAAAATTGAAACATGTTGCGAATACTCGACCTGAACAGAATATCCTTAACATGGGTTGACCATGTTAATTTTATATTAATTGGGCATATATATATACTGGTTACAAGTCTCAATAAATCCATGTTTACAAACATGTTATTTTATACATCAATTCATATGAAATCATGATATGATAAAAAAAAAAACTTACCCATGTACATACCATCATGTTAGCAACTGCTATGTTTACCAACGATCTCCTGCATTCTGCATTCAGATATGTTGACACTGCATTTGGCTAAAACAGCGACCACCGACACTCTTCTGAAGAACTGCCAAGATGACTGAGCTTTAAATTAGGTGTGGAAAACAAAATACAAGTATTCTTGAAAATTGAAATGAATATAAGAGGTTCATATTCAGAGCTTACCTAACATAAATCATAGGCTTACAGAATTTTCATTACTCTTTTTCTGTAATATGAGTATTGTACTTCATGTAAGTCCTGTGTGTTTGAAATTCTCGCCGGGGATACTCAAAGACCTTGCGAAATCCACTTATAATTTTCAAGAGGTGATTCCCTTCAACCCATAATTGTTCAGGCCACCTGTTTGATAGTTAAAGATTGTTTAAGAATCATCCAAGTTAACAGCATAGTTGAAACGTCTTTCAAAAGTAAAATTACTCTCCTGTCAACCGAGGGGGAATCTGCGATTTGGACACCTCAAATGTTATATTTGAAGGGACCGGGGATCGAATCTTTCCCATGAACTAAGGTAGGCTTAGTGTGTTTGAGGAAAACTCGTCAAAAAGATCCCCCAACTTGTATGCACACATTTCGAAACACTGCTGATTATTCATGTCAACAGAATATTTTGGATAGGCTGGAGCTAAATTGTCACTTACCCCACATCCCATCTCTCTTTAACACTATGATGGCTGTGTTTGGCTCCATTTCAATGAGAGGTACAAGAGCATCTTTGTTGATCTCTGCTTCATCCTCTTTATCCACAAGAACCACATCTTTGGTGATAATTACATAAATGAAAGAAAATATTGATATCAGCCTAGTATTTGTAACAAACTTGTTTACGCCATTGTTAGGTTTTAGCCATGCATATTAAGTGCGGTTAACACTAATGTAATTGCCTGTGGAATTGTATGCCTAAACCCAGTGGCGGAGCTAGGGGTTTTGGTCAGGGGAGGCGAGAATGGTCTGTAGGGGCGCTTTCGACACTATCTAAGCGGAGCGCCACCATTGGTTCGCGCAGAGCGTACAGAAATTTTTGAGTAAAGATACACTCTAGATCGTCGGAAATGACCCTTTCCGGGCCTTGCTAATTTGCAGAAAAACGAAGAATAAATAGGTGTTATCGCCATTTTGTCAGAAAATTACACCAACAAAATGTGACAAATGTCAATAGGTAGATGAGAGCGCAATATAAAAGTCAATAATCGCGAATAAGTAAAATGTGGTAAAAAGCTGAAAAGGGCGCCAGCAGTCCATTTGAGTCCGTCAGGGGGGGCATCCGCCCCCCTGACTGTATGGACGCTCCGCTACTGCCTAAACCCCCCTACCGCAAGTACGTGCTAGCTACTACTAGCTTC
The DNA here is from genome assembly GCA_020650975.1 of Apostichopus californicus. Classification (NCBI taxonomy): domain Eukaryota; kingdom Metazoa; phylum Echinodermata; class Holothuroidea; order Aspidochirotida; family Stichopodidae; genus Apostichopus; species Apostichopus californicus. The sequence goes on from JAIPMN010004624.1 coordinate 3,537, forward strand.
TACTACTATAGTCAGTATTGCGAAGTTCGGAACACTGCGAAGTTCGGACACCCTAAAGAAATACACAATTTCACCATGACAACCTACAGGAAGAGCCAAATTTCACCAAATAGTACAAAGCTACAGTTATTTTCTCTCCAAAATGACCCGTGTGCAAGCAAGTACTTATTTTTACTATGTTTTTCAATAAAAGGAAGTTATAGTTTTGGGGTGTTTAATGCTTAGGTGTCCGAACCATGCTACTACTAGCTACTATATAGTAAGTATTGCTAATTTCGGAACACTGCGAATTTCGGACACCCCTAAGAAATGCACGATTTCACCATGACAACCTACAGGAAGAGCCAAATTTCACCAAAATTGTCAATAAAATGACGGAGATCTATGAAGTTTGTTATAATTACTGAAAGAGCAACTGCGCCACCAATTTTATCACCAGCGCCACACTGTGGGACTGTGTGTCCGAAAAATTAGCAATACTCTAGCAAAGAAATACCAGTTCCACAATCACAAGAATCTTCTTGGAATACAACGTGAAAACAGTTTGCAGGAAAGAGAGTTTGGCCGTGTATCGTAATATAACACACTCCTCCCACCATATCAAGTATATTTTCAGGTGATTTATACCAGAAGATATAGTTTTGGGGTGTTTTAATTAGGCTTAGGTGTCCGAAATTAGAAGTGTCCATGCTACTACTAGTGCTAGTTCACTAGGCAAACATCGCCCTACCGCAACTATATACTACTAGTACTAGTTCACAAGTTCGCAATAAGTATAGGCCTAACGTTAGGCCTAGTCCTACCTTCCTCAATATGTAATGTTATGGCCAAGCCTATATAGTATAGGCAATAACTAGGCGTAGTACTACGGGCCTAGTCATATATTGCAAGGTGTAGTATCTTGATAGTTAATACTATTATTATCTGTAGGCTGACCGAAGTCGCGTATGTACAACCGCCTCTCCGTATGATATCTTTTGATGAGAAGTTATAAACATATTCAATATTAACTCCAAAATAAATGCCTACCGGTTTCAACTAAATCTCTGAACACCACAACTTTCCTTGTTTCATCTTGAACGAATAATCGGCATTTAGCAACCTTATTTCCCGTCTCGTCTCATCGCGGCAATGTATCATACTGTCCTATTATAATTACTGTTACTACTTTGAACCAATTAGGAGTGCCGGTTTCAATGACGTAATCTATTTACACGGTTAGAAGATAAACATGGAAGGGGATTGGGCGACACTTTTACTTCAAATTCAGCTGACATTTTGTTTCTGAAAATTCGGCTTTCTCGAAATTTGGAGACTTTTTATCTCGAAACGTCGACTGTTCATCCTGAAAATTTCAATTCAGTTTCAATCTGAAATTCAATCTGAAGCGGAGAAAATTATCATTTGCCGCTAATAGAAATGATCCAGCTGTTTGATCTAGCACTGCCGTGGAGTGCATATATCCCAAAATATACCCATTGACGAAGTCACTCAACCACAAGAAAAGATACACAGAACGTACAGGGGATACTTGGTCTAGCTTCTAACAGCTTAGTATGTATAGTTGACTGACTTCGATGAAAGACAAGACAGGAAAACGTCCATATTCATGAGGTAAGGCACGCGACAGACGCGCTTGGCGGGAAATTCAATTCATTCAGACTTAAGGAAGCGAAGCAGTTTAACGTTGTATACATACTTTGTGTACAGAATGCGGGCTGCTTTGCAGTGAAGGTGAGTAGCCTAAAGGAATCTTAATAGAGTATCTAAGTTACTTTGCCTTTGTTTTGGCTGAGGAATGCAACACATCTTAAAGAAATTGTTAATAATGTGCGTAACTGTAAAATAATTATAACACCATATGTATGTAAACAGAAGGCAATGATGTCAGATATTTTAAGTGCAACGTTGTTGGCCTTTACTTAACGGTAATGCTAAGTGTAATCTGTATAAGCCTATATCAAGAAAAGAGCTTACATCCATGAATGTGTAGTCACATATTCCTGGTCTACTGTTTGTAAAGATGCAAGGGGAGAAATATGTCAGTAGAGCATACACATCCATGGTGTTTGGTCCATCTCTGTCTTGGACTCTCTTCAATCATACTTTCTCTTGGTTTTCTTTCGACTTAATCCCAAGGTAAACTGTTGACCGTGTTAAAGAGGTTCAATATTTGAGATTCAGCATTTGAAAAAAACAAATTTACACAAAAACCATCGTTTATGCAAACATAACAAATGTAATAATTAAAGGACAATAGAAGAACAATGAATCACATGTGGCTGGATGATGTCATATGTAAACTTGGTTAGTTATCCAACCTTGTGTGTAAAGAAGCATGTAATCTATATCATATCTCCCAAATGAAATCAGATTTTTGCTTAGATGTTTGAAGAAGTTATGCATGGCATATATCACATGAACCAAGAATGATTTTAGGGTTATTGTCTTCTTTAAAAAGAGTAGTACAAACTCTAGCTAACATGCTCTACTACTAATTGATGTTCTTAGATACCATTCATATTTAATACGAGAAACATGTTATCTTTTACCATACTTACTTGTTCATGCGGTTTAGTAGGCTATACGTCTATATATGTTATGACAAGAAACCAAATGTTAACAGTTACTGTCGATTAATCCAGTTGTAGTAACCTATGAACAAGTAAAGGTGCCGTCAAAATGTTAAGATCCTTTTCTGGATAATTGCTGCAAAATGCAGATCTCATAGCATTCTGATGGAAGCGTAATCAAACCGTTTTTTGAATATGTTGAATTGACGTCATCAATATTTGCTGCAAATTGTCAGTGGAAATGATAAATTTCTGATGTGAGCATAAGTTATCTTTTTGTTTCCAAATGTTGAAATGGGTGACATTTGATCAATAGTAATTTTGTCGTTTTGCAGCACAAAGTTGATTTCCTCACTTATTACACTTAAGAAATTTCTTATTTTGCTGCAAAATGTCAATATATTTACTTGAAGATGAAATTTTTGACGGTACGTTCTAGAACGTTTCTTATTATATGGGACATTCTTTCTTGGATACGTCTGCTGGTACCAGGAAACCTGCAAGGATTTCCCTAATTTAGCAACCAGCATTATTACGAATATTGCAATTTAAATTTAGGACATACTCAAAACAAAATTAAAGAGAATCTTAACGTACAATTCTACTGCTTTGCTTCTAGAATGATGACAATGCGGACGAGGACCAAGACGACAGATCGACGGAAGAACGAAAGGAACCATGTTATGAACTAAACAGAAGAAGAACAAAGAACGGTGTAGTACTGGTATCAATTGAAAAAGAAAGTTTTGATTGCTCATTTCTAGTTTATGTTTTGCAGGTGTTACAGGTTTTCCATCATCCACCAGCCACATGCCACCAGCCAACAGCCACCAGCCTTTTTGCCACAAGCAAAAGAGTAATACAGTATGTGTGTTTGTATTGCAATGATGTTAATATGTAGTTTTATGCAGATTTGTTAAAGAAATGCCTGATTGTTCATTCTAGTTTATATTTTATAGATGTTCCAGACGTCCCCAGCCACCAACTAACAAATACCACCACCTTACACCACCTTACACCACCTTACACCAGCTCCCAGCTACCTTCCCCCAGTCTTTTGCCACGAGCAAAAGAGTCAAGTATGTGTTTTTGTTTAGCAATGAGTTTACTATATATTTTTATGCCGATTTGAAGAGTGTTTTAAATAAAATAAAATATGGGCAAACTTTGTTAAAGTAATGCCTGATTGTTCTTTTCTAGTTTATATTTTATAGATGTTCCAGACGTCCCAGCCACCAACTAACAAATACCACCACCTTACACCACCTTACACCAGCTCCCAGCTACCTTCCCCAGCCTTTTGCCACGAGCAAAAGAGTAAAGTATGTGTGTTTGTTTAGCAATGAGTTTACTAAATATTTTTATGCCGATTTGATGAGTGTTTTAAATAAAATAAAATATGGCAAACTTTGTTAAAGGAATGCCTGATTGTTCTTTTCTAGTTTATACTTTATAGATGTTCCAGACGTCCGCAGCCACCAACTAACAAATACCACCACCTTCCACCAGCCACCGACTACCTTCCCCAGCCTTTTGCCACGAGCAAAAAAGAGTAAAGTATGTGTGTTTGTTTAGCAATGGGTTTACTATATATTTTGTATGCCGATTTGAAGAGTGTTTTAAATTAAATAAAATATCACATACTTTTTTAAAGTAATGCCTGATTGTTCTTTTCAAGTTTATATTTTATAGATGTTCCAGACGTCCCCAGCCACCAACTAACAAATACCACCACCTTACACCAGCTCCCAGCTACCTTCCCCCAGCCTTTTGCCACGAGCAAAAGAGTAAAGTATGTATGTTTGTTTAGCAATGAGTTTACTATATATTTTGTATGCCGATTTGAAGAGTGTATTAAATAAAATAAAATATGACATACTTTGTTAAAGGAATGCCTGATTGTTCTTTTCTAGTTTATATTTTATAGATGTTCCAGACGTCCGCAGCCACCGACTAACAAATACCACCACCTTCCACCAGCCACCGACTACCTTCCCCAGCCCATTGCCACGAGCAAAAAAAAAGAGAGTAAAGTATGTGTGTTTGTTTAGCAATGGGTTTACTATATATTTTTATGCCGATTTGAAGAGTGTTTTAAATAAAATAAAATATGGCATACTTTGTTAAAGTAATGCCTGATTGTTCTTTTCTAGTTTATATTTTATAGATGTTCCAGACGTCCTTAGTCACCAACTAGCAAATGCCACCACCAACCACCAACCACCGACTACCTTCCCCAGCATTTTGCCACGAGCAAAAAAGAGTAAAGTATGTGTGTTTGTTTAGCAATGGGTTTACTATATATTTTGTATGCCGATTTGAAGAGTGTTTTAAATAAAATAAAATATCACATACTTTGTTAAAGTAATGCCTGATTGTTCTTTTCAAGTTTATATTTTATAGATGTTCCAGACGTCCCCAGCCACCAACTAACAAATACCACCACCTTACACCAGCTCCCAGCTACCTTCCCCCAGCCTTTTGCCACGAGCAAAAGAGTAAAGTATGTATGTTTGTTTAGCAATGAGTTTACTATATATTTTGTATGCCGATTTGAAGAGTGTATTAAATAAAATAAAATATGACATACTTTGTTAAAGGAAAGCCTGATTGTTCTTTTCTAGTTTATATTTTATAGATGTTCCAGACGTCCGCAGCCACCGACTAACAAATACCACCACCTTCCACCAGCCACCGACTACCTTCCCCAGCCTATTGCCACGAGCAAAAAAAAAAAACAGTAAAGTATGTGTGTTTGTTTAGCAATGGGTTAACTATATATTTTTATGCCGATTTGAAGAGTGTTTTAAATAAAATAAAATATGGCATACTTTGTAAAAGTAATGCCTGATTGTTCTTTTCTAGTTTATATTTTATAGATGTTCCAGACGTCCTCAGTCACCAACTAGCAAATGCCACCACCAACCACCTTCCACCAGCTACCAGCTAACCCCAGCCTTTTGCCACGAGCATAAGAGTAAAGTATGTGTGTTTGTATTGCAATGAGTTTACTAAATGTTTAAACCGATTTGATGGGTGTTTTAAACAAAATATTGCGTTCATATTTTATAGATAATTCAGAGTTCCCAAGCCACTAACCAATAAATACTACCATCAACAAGCTCCAACTTCCACCGACCACCAGCCACTAGTCACCAGCTTTTTGCCACGAGCGAAAGAGTAATAAAGTATGTGTGTTTGTATTGCAATAAATTTACTATATAAGGATTTGATAAGGATTTGAAGATTGTTTAAGGAAAATAAAATATGGCACCATCCACCAACCACTAATCACCAGCCTTTTGTCATGAGCAAATATATAGTAAGTCATCAGAACGTTTAAAACTAAATGGGATACATATTGGATTTTAGTCAAGGGGTTTCATGATTTTCACCACATGTTGTGTATCGCATATTTTTAAATTATATGCATGGTTAGTTTATCAAAGTATTTGGTTATTTAACTGTTTGTTGTTTGAAAACAGACGTCAAGTGCTAAATCTCGTTTAGTTTACTTAGTATACTCAGATCTAAATTTGCTTTACAGTATAATAATTCGTTCCTTAATTCAGAAAATGAATCATTTTACCATTTTACCATTTTACAATTTTACCATTTTACCATTTTACCATTTTACCATTTTACCATTTTACCATTTATTCATAAGTAATTTGAACTATTCGTAAGTATTGTAAGCTACAGATATTCATAAGTAAGTTGAACTATTTGTAAGTATTGTAAGCCACAGATATTCATAGTTTAGATTAACTATTCGTTACTATTGTAAGCCACAGATATTCATAAGTAAGTCATAAACTATCCGTAGGTATTTTAAGCCACAGATATTCATAATTAAATTTAATTACTCGTAAGTTATGTAGGCCACAGATATACATAAGTAAATTTAACTATACGTAAGTGTTCTAAGCCACAGATTTTCATAAGTAAGTTGATCTATTTGTAAGTACTGTAAGCCACATAAATTCCTACGTAAGTTTAACTATTCGTAAGTATTGTAAGCCACAAATATTCCTAAGTAAGTTTAACCATCCGTAAGTATTGTAAGCCACAAATATGCATAAGTAAGTTTAACTGTACGTAAGTGTTCTAAGCCACAGATATTCAAAAGTAAGTTGAACTATTTGTAAGTATTGTAAGCCACATATATACATAAGTAAGTATAACTATTCGTTAGTATTATAAGCCACATATATTCATAAGTAAGTTTAACTAACCGTAAGTATTTGAAAGCCACATATATTCATTAGTGAATTTAAATATTCGTAAATATTGTAAGCCACCTATATTCATTAGTAAGTTGAACTATTCGTAAGTACTGTAAGCCACATAAATTTATAAGTAAGTTAAACTATACGTAAGTATTGTAAGCCACATATATACATAAGTAAGTATAACTATTCGTAAATATTGGAAGCCACAGATATTCATAAGTAAGTTTAACTATTTGTAAGTATTTGTAAGCCACATATATTCATTAGTGATGTTAAATATTCGTAAATATTGTAAGCCACCTATATTCATAAGTAAGTTTTACTATTCGTAAGTATTGTAAGCCAGAGATATTCATAAGTAAGTTTAACTATTCTTAAGTATCGTAAGCCACATATATTCATTAGTGAATTTAACTATTCGTAAGTATTGTAAGCCACATATATACATAAGTACGTATAACTATTCGTAAGTATTGTAAGCCACATATATTCATAAGTAAGTTGAACTATTTGTAAGTATTGTAAGCCACAGATATTCATAGTTTAGATTAACTATTCGTTACTATTGTAAGCCACAGATATTCATAAGTAAGTCATAAACTATCCGTAGGTATTTTAAGCCCCAGATATTCATAAGTAAATTTAACTACTCGTAAGTTATGTAAGCCACAGATATACATAAGTAAATTTAACTATACGTAAGTGTTCTAAGCCACAGATATTCATAAGTAAGTTGATCTATTTGTAAGTACTGTAAGCCACATAACTTCATACGTAAGTTTAACTATTCGTAAGTATTGTAAGGCACAAATATTCCTAAGTAAGTCATAAATTATCCGTAGGTATTTTAAGCCACAGATATTCATAATTAAATTTAATTACTCGTAAGTTATGTAAGCCACAGATATACATAAGTAAATTTAACTATACGTAAGTGTTCTAAGCCACAGATATTCATAAGTAAGTTGATCTATTTGTAAGTACTGTAAGCCACATAAATTCATTAGTGAATTTAACTATTCGTAAGTATTGTAAGCCACATATATACATAAGTACGTATAACTAGTATTGTAAGCCACTTTAAGCCACTAGTATAACTAGTATTGTAAGCCACAAATATTCCTAAGTAAGTTTAACCATCCGTAGGTATTGTAAGCCACAAATATGCATAAGTAAGTTTAACTGTACGTTAGTGTTCTAAGCCACATATATTCATAAGTAAGTTGAACTATTTGTAAGTATTGTAAGCCACATATATACATAAGTAAGTATAACTATTCGTTAGTATTGAAAGCCACAGATATTCATAAGTAAGTCATAAACTATCCGTAGGTATTTTAAGCCCCAGATATTCATAATTAAATTTAATTACTCGTAAGTTATGTAAGCCACAGATATACATAAGTAAGTTTAACTATACGTAAGTGTTCTAAGCAACAGATATTCATAAGTAAGTTGATCTATTTGTAAGTACTGTAAGCCACATATATTCATTAGTGAATTTAACTATTCGTAAGTATTGTAAGCCACATATATACATAAGTACGTATAACTATTCGTAAGTAATGTAAGCCACAGATATTCATAAGTAAGTTTTACTATTTGTAAGTATTGTAAGCCACATAAATTCATACGTAAGTTTAACTATTCGTAAGTATTAAAAGCCACAGATATTCATAGTTTAGATTAACTATTCCTAAATATTGTAAGCCACAGATATTCATAAGTAAGTTTAACTATTCGTAAGTGTTGTAAGCCACATATATTCATAAGTAAAGTTGACTATATTACCATTAAGCCACATATATTCATAAGTAAGCCACATATGTTCATAAGTAAGTTTACTATATTACCATTTTACCATTTCATCAATTCATCATCTCACCATTTCACCATTTTAACCTTTTGACCATTTTACCATTTTACAATTTTACAATTTTATCATTTTATCATTTTATCATTTTACCATTTTACCATTTTACCATTTTACCATTGCACCTTTGCACCTTTGCACCTTTGCACCTTTTCACCCTTTTACCATTTATCATTTTACCATTTTACCATTTTACCATTTTACCATTGCACCTTTGCACCTTTGCACATTTGCACCCTTTTATCATTTTATCATTTTACCATTTTATCATTTTACTATTTTACCATTGCACCTTTGCACATTTGCACCCTTTTATCATTTTAACATTTTACCATTTTACCATTTTACGATTGCACCTTTGCACATTTGCACCCTTTTACCATTTTACAATTTTACCATTGCACCCTTTTATCATTTTATTCTTTTATCATTTTATCATTTTACCATTTTATCATTTTACCATTTTATCATTTTACCATTTTACCGTTTTACCATTTTACCATTTTACCATTTTACCATTTTACCATTTTACCATTTTACCATTTTACCATTTTACCATTGCACCTTTGCACATTGGCACCCTTTTATCATTTTATCATTTTACCATTTTACCATTGCACCTTTGCACCTTTGCACCTTTGCACCCTTTTATCACTTTATCATTTTACCATTTTGACATTTTATCATTTTATCATTTTACAATTTTACCATTTTACCATTGCACCTTTGCACATTGGCACCCTTTTATCATTTTATCATTTTACCATTTTACCATTGCACCATTGCACCTTTGCACCCTTTTATCATTTTATCATTTTACCATTTTGACATTTTATCAGTTTATCATTTTACCTTTTTATCATTTTACCATTTTATCTTTTTACCATTTTACCATTTTACCATTGCACCTTTGCACCGTTGCACCGTTGCACCTTTGCACCTTTGCACCCTTTTATCATTTTATCATTTTACCATTTTATCATTTTACCATTTTACCATTGCACCCCTTCACATTTGCACCCTTTTATCATTTTATC